>JACDRP010001162.1:0-12513 GCA_013841185.1 Hycleus phaleratus | reverse complement strand
TCATTGAATAATAAATAATGACAAAAATCAGCAGGGAATTCATTAATTGAATAAAGCAATTAACATACAGTACTGGCAATGGAAGTTATGAATTAACTATATACTTCAAGTGTTGTCAATTAGACTTTCCAGTGCGGTATGTTTTATTGCTTTGGTCGTAAATAATGATAGAAATGGTTGAAAACGATCAGTGAGTAAATTTACTGATTAGAAACAAAATACAATACAGTATGTTTAGGAATGTAACAGAAATTTATATTAAAGTCAAAAGTAAATCTAAGAAACTGCGAAAAATTCGGCGATGTTGCTCTGTTTAATGTTCGCTTCTTCTGCCTTTTTTCATTTACGCTAGAATTAGAATGTGGTGTTCCGATTCATCATTTTCTTCAGCCCACTTCAAACACGTTTCAAAATTTTCGACTGCATCTTTGTGCTTTACATGTCATGGTATTACTTCTACTTCTTCGTCGGAGCTTGATTCATTGTGAATATGTTCAAAAATATGCATATCTTTTGTGAATTCCCATGATTCTTTATGTCCGCTAGTCCTCTCAAGAGCTTCTTGTCGTGCGATATCTTCAGAAATTGGGTTGACTAGTGCACTAATCTCGTTTATTTGTCTTTCTATACCCTGTAATATCCACTGTAATAGTGGAAGGTTATCGTCTTCAGTCCAACCATCAAGAGGTAGTGTAAAAAGTTTAGTCCAGGATTTTTGGATAAGTTGAGGCCTCACATCTTTCCATCCTCTTGATAATCCAATAACAACATCTTTCAAATTAACTTTCTTCAGTTCTGCAGAAATATCTGCATCTTCGGAAGCAACAATTTTTTTTAAAAGCCTCTTACGGTAATTTAACTTGATTGCTTGAATCACATTTTGATCCATTGGTTGCACTAAGGGAGTTACATTTGGCGGCAAAAACATTTATCTTCAGAACATGAGTCTTCAGGGTGTCCAGGAGCATAGTCTAAAATTAAAAGCGCCTTGGCTTCTAAATTCAGCTGTTGCATTTTTTTCGCACTTCCGGAACAAAATCTGTATGAAACCAGTCCATGAAAATTTCTCTGATAACCCAGGCTCTTTTCTGTCCTTGGTACCTCACCAACACCCAAAAGCTCGTGGCTTTTGAGATTTACCCACCACAAACAATCTCATTTTAAGTGTGCCGGAGGCATTACAGCAGGGCATCAATGTAACTCGTGCCTTGCTCATTTTTCTACCTGGAGCTGATGTTTCACCTTCCTGAGCAAGTGTTTTTCGTCGACATTGTAAATTTGAGCTGGACACAACTGCATTTCTGCTATTTTACTTCAAAGCGAGTTTTTAAATGGTTCAACAGTACTTGATAATTTTTCTCCTGTAATTGATTGTTATCGAATTCCCTATCTGTTTTTCAACTCATCGAGCCATCCGGAGCTAGCTTTGGAACTGTCATCGTTGTGAGTCTGATCATAAAAGAATCGTGCTTTTTCACGCAAAATTTCTCATGGTATGGGCACACCTAGAAGAATTCAATTTTGTGTTAAAGAATCATACATATGTATATAACATGTGTGCCATGCTATTCCTCTTCGCAGGAGCCCATGACTTTGTGAACGTATGTCGGCTTTTTGTTTCAACTTTATAATCTGCATTACCGACAATCTATTGAAACAAGAGCATGTCGGTAATGTAGATTATAAAGTTGAAACAAGAAGTCGAAGAAGAATAGCGTTGATTTTGCGATAAACTGATCACTGTGACACCCGCCTCTAAATTGAATAATCTCGATTTTTTCTTAAATCGATAAAGTAATGTGTTTTCTTTTGTAAGTCATCTTACAATTTACAATCTTTAAATTGCAATGTAAACTTAACTAAATAACAGACAAAGGTCTAATGAACAATGAACAGTAAACAGACAAGTTCTTAGAGAATATGAAATTACGGGATTCCCCCATTTATGTAGCCGGAATCACTGTGTTCGGATTATGGCTCCTAGTTGTTGTTCGGATTAGAGCATGTTCGGATTAAAGAGGTCATACGGTACTGGTGATTACAACTAGAATTACATAAAATATTTTTTATATTGGATGTTTCTACTTGAACTTGCCCACATTGTATGTTCTATTGCTTCAATCATAAATAATAATAGAAATGAACAAAATCGATGATAAGGATTATAATTATCAATCGGTAAAAAACAAATAGCATATAGCACTATCAATTGAAACTAAAATTATACAAGTCATAAGAAAAATTCCACCTTCATATCGAGTGTTTTCAATTGGATTATATATTTTATTATGAATAAACAACGATTAACAGCAGAAAAACGAATAGCATACAGTACTGGCGATTGACACTAAAATTGTATAGAGTTTAACTAGAATATTGAATGTTTCCAATTAGACTTGTCAGTATTGTACGTTTTATTGCTTCAATAATAAGTAATGATAGAGATGGGAAGGCCAATTATTAAGAATCAAATTTACCAATGAAAAAATAGTAGTAATATACATATATATCACTAGAAATTGAAACTATAATTATTAAAGATATGTATAGAAATTCAATGTTGAGTGTTTCCAGTTGGACTTGCCAGTGTTGTATATTTTACTGATTTAATAATAAATATTGGCAATGATGGAAACCGTACAACGATAAAATCGTCAATTAAAAAGAAGCCAATAATAATATACAGTATTGGCGATAAAAACTTGAATTATATAGTGTTGAATTAGAATATCGAATGTTTCCAATTGAATTTGCCAGTGTTTTACGTGTTATTGTCTTAATTAGAAATAGCGAAGAGATGAGAATAATTAATGGTCGAATTTTATCAACTGGAATAAAAAAGAGTGAATAATATGCACTATTGGCGAATGAAACTAGAATTATATATGTATAGTATAGCTAGAAATTTTATTTCTCTTTTGAATATTCCCAATTGGACTTGCCAATGCTGTATATTTTATTACTTTAATGACAAATGATGCAACTGGGTTGAATAATGATTGATGATCAAATTTATCGATTAAAACAAAATATACAGTATTGGCGGTTGAAACTTATATAATACAATATTCCAACTAAACTTACTAGCGCTGAATACTTTATTGATTTAATCATTGAAAAAAAGATGTTAAAAATCTACGTTTAACGGCAAATTCATCAATAAAAAAGGTGAATAAACTACAGTACTGGCAATTACAACTACAATTACAGAAATATATAAAAAATTCATTCGTATTGGAGGTTTCCAATTAAACTTGCCAGTGCTGTAAGTTCTATTGCTTTAATAATAAATAATGATCAAGATAGAAATAAACGACGATCAACAAACTTATGAATTAAAAAATCTTATAATATACAGTACAGGCAATTAATACCAAAATGGTAGAAATTATATCTATAAACTTTATTTCCATATCAAATGTTTCCTGTTGGACTTGCCGAGGTTGTATATTTTGCTGTTTTAACAATAGTTTCTAGCTCCAACCACCAATTGTGTATAAATAAGTTTAAATAAATTGTAAATAAAATACAGCACTGGCAATAATCATTAAAAACATTTATCAGAAAATCGGCAATACTGACAATTGTTGGTTACGCCACTGATGAATCGAATTTTTCGATATTATTCATTAAAAAAAAACAGTATACTCTATCAAATTTTCTAATACATTGACTGTAATTATCAAGGCCTGCTAGATTTTTTAGCGCTTTGCTTATTACAGGTCTGCCCATTTGTCTTCATTCACTATTCCGAGAGAAATGCGAACTTTGGCCACATTGGCGCTAGTTACCGGAATATAAAACGACATAGTTATTTCTCTATCTTTATTTAGATATGCCATCTTTGGTTGCTTTGTTTGTTCGTTTGTGGCGGGAAATCTGTCACCAATCATAATTCAAGATTCGTTCAGGTATTAGCGCCACAGTGGCGAAAGTTGGCGTTTCAGCAAGAATGTTCTTCTGATGCAATTTTAGCCAAATGAGCAGGCCTGTAATAAGTAAAGCGCAAAAACATCTAGCAGGCCTTGGTAATTATACAGTGGTATTCTCTGCCTTTTTACCAATTTGTTACCATATCATGTCAACTGTCTGATACTTGTTTCTTTTCAATTGTACGTATGCTGGAACTGTAAAGAGTGAAATAGAAGCTCATTCTCCGGAATTGTTACAGTAACGAATCGCAAATAAAGTTACAGAATAAGTTTTAATTACAATTAAGTTTTATTTTCGACTCTATTTATTGATAGATTGCACAATAATTCATAAATAAAGTCAATACACTAATCTATTAGAAATACTGTCAAATCTATCTCACTTTACATTTTGTTATTTTGTATATTTTAGAAAGAAATAAAACGGTTTAAGGCGGGAAATTCTCTATGTAAATCAAACTTTATTGAACATTAAATTATGAATAAATCAAAGCTGTATTCTATAACTTTTTGTAGATCCGTTACCGTGGCAATGCCGGAGAGTGTTTTCTACTTGTCTCTTTTCAGTTATACATTTGATGAAATTGTATGGAGTGAGATGGAAGCTTGTTCTTACAATTACAGACAGTCGATCTACAGTTGGCATAGTAACGAGTCGACAAAAAAGTTAAAGAATACGACTGTCAGATGAGTTAAACAAAATAAAGAAAAAAATTATGAGACTGAGATAGATATATTCGATAATGTTTCTAGCGGTTTTATCAATTTTAAATTGATATACAGTTGAGGCAATTGAAGTGAAAACAAAAACATCAAAAATGAGATTTAAAAAAATTTCATCTTCATACGCGTTTATAAATAATTAATGAGAGTTAATTATAATGTTCAAATTTCTGTTTTCTGTTGTATTATAAATAAAATGACGTCATAATATTGTTTAACATATACCATAATACTTTAGCCCGTAGTTGGCCATGACTTAGTTATATCAAGTGTTTCACGATATTTCTCTTCGCAGTAAGTTATGACTTTGTGAGTATCCGTTAGTTTCTTGTTTCAACACAGTAATCTGCATTACCGACAAACTATTGAAACAATAGTTTGTTGGTAATGCAGATTTCTAAGTTGAAATTTACACTCAAATAGTCATTGCTTTTTGCGAGACAAATTATCGTGAAACACGTTATCTAATGTCGTAGCTAAGTTCATACTTTACTAAATTTTAATATTTAGCAAGCGGTCGAACCAAGTTACGACACTAGGTCTGGAACGTTTGGTCGACTGCGAGATGGAATACCGTAATATACTCGGTATAAAAGAGATGGGGGAAATCGTTGAGAAAACTTTAATAAGATTCTCACCCTTTTCTGTATCCTATCGTTCATGCATGTATTAAAAAACGTGTATGTGTATGTTTAGGGGATGAAAGTGATAAGATTGTTGAGATAGCTGTTAAAAGGATTGAATGAGGCAAAAGGGAGGCAAAAAAAATTGATAAATATGAAACGGAACTCTATCAAATGGTGCAATTAATATTACACGTGCACTATTGTAATAAAAACAACAATAATAATAATAATGATGCTAATAAATTATGTATTTTTTCGTTCTATTTTTAAATTGAATTTGTTTAAAATTTGATCAAATACAAAAAATCAAAAAAAACAAGGTTGTAATCGTATAGTTTAAATATAAAATTAACCACCCTTTATATGAATTGTAAATTAGTTCAAATTAAATACAGCAGCAACAAAACTAAAATACGGAAAAATTGAGATTGATTTTTAAAAAATTACTTCCGATTTGATGATTTATTTGAACAATTTTTATCAACCGATGTGTTTCACGGCATTTCTCCTCGCAGTAGCCTATGACTTTGTGAACGTAGGTCGGCTTCTTGTTTCAACTCACTAACCTGCATTGCTTGTTTTAGAATTAATGTGATAGATTCCCCAATAATCCAAAAATGGTTTGCTGAACTTGTATAACTAGATTCTTTGTTACTCATTTTTAATATAAATTCTAACCTTAAAGTCTCTATTTTGATTAACTTGATTTTTTGTGGCGTATTTTGGGATAATTCTACAATTGAAACAAATGATCCACAAATGCCAAAATATTGCAACAATACAGGTATACGAATAAAACGTTAATCAGCGAACAGAGGTTAGAAAAATTTGGTTACATCAACCTATTTTTGAATTTGATAGAATTATAAATTTTGTAATTTGTTTTTTTTTTAACAAAAAAAAACATCGGTAACTCAAGTCACTTATTGCCTAACTCTACCCAATCAAAATTGTCAGTTTCTATCGTTGGAACTTTCAAATTACACGCCATTCAAAAAAATGAGTTGGTAAAGAATTTTCCAGTTGGTGTTGGTATTTCAAATTTTCTTACATAATCTAACCTAAATTTGATTAACGTCAATCTTATTTGTGTGCTTCTATATTCCAATATTTAAAAAAACAACTGTGTACAGTCTTTTTTTCTTTTATTTGGACGATTTTATATTAAAATATGTTGAATTATTCACAAAATTGCACAAAAAACTACTAATATGAATAACGTTTTTTTGAAATTGAGATTTTGTGGTTAGAAATTTATGCAAACAACAAGATGAGAACGTTTGGAAGGGCATTTTAATTGAAATTTATAAGATTCCTGTTAAAAACATAAAGAAAACCAATAAATTCGGTAAAATTTAAATTTAAGATTAAGATTAAGGTTAGAATTTTGTTTAAGATAGAGGGCGGTAAAAATTTCACCACACCAATCAATGATGTTACGATTCTATTAGTTCTAATGTCTAGAATAAATATTTATAAATTGTATTATTTAAATTTATAATTATTACAAGTTTAGGGATGGGTTGCTCCATTCTTTGTCAAATCCTCAAATTAATTGACATTATGTCCAAATTTCTTAGTATTGCATAATTTTTAACATTCAACTTTAACACTTCTGTCAACTAAATACGCCATTTAATTGAGAATTCAGGGATTTTCGAAAGCAACCTGGATTTAGGTTGGTATTATAGTGGAGAACATAACCTCAAATAAAGCGAGATTTCGTTGTGAATGATTTTCAACTGATAATTGCAATCTGAAGTGGAATAACAAAAATATTTAATACATTATCAAGCTTTTTGTGTTAAATATTTGACAAATAATGGAGCAACCCACCTTATAGGTCTTTACATAACGTTTCAACCGACTATAATACATCCGGCACACCTTTTCGTAGTTGGTAATATTTCTACAGATAGCATTGTTGCAGTTTTGTCAACATTAGCTACAGTTTTATACTAAATTCATACACTTAATGGAACATTGACGAGAACATGACGGAATAAAAGTCCCTAACTTTTACTAATTTAATACCATACGAATCTAGTAACTTTATCTACACTTAGTTGCCATTACAATTGAATTATCTCGTAGCTATAACAAAAGTATTATTTTTAAATGACTTACTTCTAGATTGGTTGTTTTAAAATTTGGCGCCTTTATAGAAAGTCAATTGTTTTGTTTTTAATGACGTATTGCTAGGTTATTGGTTATTTTCTAATTTTGGGCCTTTAATTTAGAATATAATCTTATATTTAGCGAGTGAATTGAGTATATCCATAAAATTCATGAATTAAATCGACACGTGACGTTGCAACTGTTAGTGTTATAGAATAGGCACCGAGCCAACCTCAACAATCTATTAATATTGGCGATTTCTTGCGTACAATTGGGGAAATACTCGAAATGTCGATAATACAGATTGTTTCAACATTTGTATAATTGGTTGCATAACCATTAATGTAATATTTCTAAAAAAATATTCAAATTTAACCCAATCGAATGAATGAAATTAGATATTTCGGTGTCAATTCATCCCTTGCATTTGTAATTGAATATTGTGCATGTTGGATTAGTTGTTTAATCATTCCACCCTCTCTTATTCTTATCAATATCAATTCACCCCTTTTTCATTTAACTCTGATCCTGTACTAGAAAATATCGGTTTTCTTTCTAATGCAATTCTATGGTTGCTAAAGACATACAAAACTGGATACTGTTTTCGTTGTTGTTTAATTTAAAAGAGGGTAGTTTTGTCGTTGCTTTTATTGTATTATTTTAACGTTTAATAGTCTTGTTAATGATTTATTTTGACTAGACACAAAACAGCCAGCAGACGGTTTTGACGAGATCGAACGATGAGTGTAACTTTAAAAAAAAAAAAAAACGTTTCTGAACTTTGACTTTACATATTTTATTGTTGTGCCCTGAAGATTTGTTGTCTAGACCAACAAATCGATCAATCTCGGTCATATTAAAACCAGCAACACGAATGGATTCTTTATAGAAAAAAACGGCCAATCGTAGTTTTACCGTAAATCATTGGAATTAGCACAAGAATTGAGATTTTTTCCAAGTTTATTTCAAAAAAACATGATAATAATAATAATAATAATAAAGTAAAATAAGATGAAGAAACGGGGAAAAAGCGGCTGGATGTCTTCACCATAGATGGTATGATGGCACCAAGTCTGTTTCTATCCTACATTTATTTACCAGTTTTTCTGTACGTTTTCAAATCTCCCAATCAAATCAACAGTTTGTTGGATTCTTTGTTTTTCTATTTGTGACTTTTTTTAATTCGTTCGATCACTCGAACAATGTCGTCCGAAATTTATTTGTTTAGACGGCGATTAAGTTGTTGTCTCAATTTTATTAAGCGACTAATGCACCGAATGTGTGAGTGTATTGTCGTTTTTTTAAATTTATTTTTCTATGTGCTCTTCCTCCGATTATCGCCCCCAAAAGAACCAATAAAAAGATCAAGGACCATGGCCTATCCTAATTCGTATTAGTGTTGTGGTTGTTGTGTACCCCAGTTGAAATAGACTAGAATATAAAACACAAACATAAAAAAAAAACACAGAATGGCTGAGATGCTGACCGAAAATTGCCCGATTTGATTGAATTAAAATCTGTGCAATATGTGTCTCTTTCTTTGTTGGTATTGTTTCAAAATTCTAGGCTAGATAGAGGAATTATTATTATTTTTATTATCAGTTTAGTAGAGTGTTGGTGACGCACGTCATCCAATTATCATCATTTGGATATTTTGATAATGTTAGGACGGTCATGGTTAAGAATTCAAGGCCTTTAACGGACCTTATCAACATCATCATTATTATTATTACTATTATTATTATTATTATTATTGTATCATTTCTTATCAATGGTGTGAATCCCTGTTTAAAACCCTAGTTTAAAAGATGATTTTGTCAAAGATTTGGTGTTGATTTTTCAATCGAAATGAAAGAATCAGGGCAAATTGGGGTGAATTTTCTAGTTTTAAGCTAGATTTTTTGCTTTCATTTAAAGCCATCATTTTCATTTGGAGGATATTTTTTTTGGATTAGGTGTGCGACAAATATCGACGTTTGATCGATGATTTCACCCGTGTTTTCCAATCTGTTGAAATGATTAAAGCGATATAAGAAAGTTTATTTAAAGTGCATTTATTTGGGATCGTTTTGGTCCTGGTGCAGATTCAAAAACCCACACTAGATCTTTATCGATGGAGTGTGCGACAAAGGCTCGGTTTTTCGCTTGATGTCCAAACTGATTTTCTGGAAAACTAGCTAATCCATTGGAAATTTTCTTGGAGGTTTGGAAGGCGCTTTCCATCTTCTATGTAGGTACTGTGCAAAAATTGGTAAATTTATAAAAGTGGCTAAATTATCGGCGAAAATATAGAAAAATGAACAAATTGTAGAAAAATGTGCAAGAAACTCTATGTTCCTAGATTTTCGTCTGTAAATTCTAGTGAATTTTCCAAACCAAGAATTTTTGAAATGCTCTTTTTAATGCTTTTTTATCGATTGTAATATTTATGAAAATAAACGAGTTATCGATTATTCGATATTGGCATTGTTTGGATTCAAAGTGTAACTCAGGTATTTAACTTTTTGGCAATGCTCTGGAAAACTAGCAAATCGATTGGAAAATTTCTTAGAGATTAGGGAAGCACTTTCAATTTTATATGCACAAAAATTGTCGGTGAAAATGTAGAAAAATATGCAAAAATATAGAAAAACTCATGCTCCTAGATTTTCGTCTATAAATCCAAATTAACGTACAATTTTGCAAATCAAAAAACCTTCTCTAATTCTCATAGAAATACTCTTTCTTATGCTGTTTAGTTCATTATACGAGGGGAACTACTTCAATTATCCACCTGAGTATGAAACAAAAGATGTAAAATTTTTTAAATAGTTTTATTTTTCAGTTTAATCTCCCTCAATTTCAACGCACTTTCGCCATTTGTCTTGCTTAAAAAAAGATTGTACGTTTTAAATGGTCTTTACTTTTGAAATCGCGGCCTCTCATGTGTTTTTTCAGATTTCTGAACAAGTAGAAGCCGGAGGATGCCAAATCTGGGGTGTAAAGTTGCATTCGTTCAGTATTGAACGAACTTTGGCGGCTTTATGAACTGCCACATTGTCTTGAATGATCAGCACTTTTTTATACCTCAAGTGGGCACGTTTTTTGTAATTTCCAAATGTAACTTTTTTGGGATATTACCATAAATCTCTGCATTGATTATAGTGCCCTTACACATGTATTTGATCAAAAGAACACCATGTATGTCCCATAAAATTGTTGCCATAAGTTTTCTGAGTACAAGCTTGGGGGTGGACAGCCCTTATGAATCCATTGCATAGTTTCTAATTTTGTCCCAGTGATATACCCCAGTCACTATTGGAATTCGGCATCAGCTTCCAAATTTGATAAATTTGCTGCCATCGCATCTTTTGCTCTGAGGTCAACAAGACTTTATTCATGCCTAATTTTTCAATATTGCAATATTGTCAAAACGCTAGGTTCTGATTCTGCCAAAGTTATAGTTGTGGAGACCTTCATGCGGCGATCTTCAAGTATTATGGCTTGCATTTTGTCACATATGTCATTATTCGTGGCTTCTAGAAGTCTTCCATTTCTAGGGTCGCCCCCTATAGATTCGCGTCCTCAACGAAACTGTTTTGACCAAAATTTGATCGTAAAATTTGATGAGGTCTCATCTCCATAGACTGCAGTCTTTCTTTTAATATTTTCGAACCATTGCCTTCTTTTCTAAGAAAACTTAATCACACTCTTATGCTCCAATTTCGAAGCACTTATTTTTTGCCACTTAATCGCGTACACAATGTAAATTAACAAGTCAACTTCAGATACAATTCTAACAGGCTTGTCATTATTTGACATTAAACACTGAAGATTGTCCGTCATTGCTAGGTAGATAATTACTCTAGTTCTCCTCGAAATACTTACGAAAGTAAGCAGATTATCAATGATTAAATATTGGCATTGTTTGGATAAGCCGAATTAAAAGTGCAATACAAGCCCTTCACTTTTTGGCAATTTCCTGGAAAACTAGCAAACCAGTTGGGAAATTTCTTGGCGATTTGAAAAGCGCTTTCCATTTTTTATAAACTCTTAACAGAATCTTTGAAAAATAACTAACATTGGTTAAGTTATGAAGAAAAATATAGAAATATTGTAAAATAAGACGAAGAAACATGTTTCAAAAATTTACTCTATAACTCGAAATTCAATTGGAATTTTTTGAATTGGAAAAAGTCCTTATATCCACATTTATATGCTTTTTAGCTATTTAGTTGTTGAAATAGAGCCATTGTGATATAAAAGGCAGTGACTCTACTACTTTTAATGCCCGTATTTATAAACAAATCTCAGACTCAATCTCAAGTCATACCTGGAGAAGCACGACTTTAAGCTCAAGTACGAGTTTCATTTTATAATTTGTACTTCAATAATTCTCGGTAAGTCAGGCTTGAGCACGGGAATTTGGGGAGTTCTTGTTATTTTTGTCGACATTAGGTTATTTTTCGGCGCGAATTTATTTAGCAGGCTTTGTTTTTGACTTTTTTTTAATTAAATTTAATTTAGGTGGTTTGTTTTTTAACTATATTGGTGTAATTGACTATATTGGTAAAATTGAATGGACTTTAAAAAATAATGAAAATTCATCAGATTTATAATCCTCATTTATAATAATAAATAATAAATGTTCTCTTCAAGTATATCAATATATTCCAAAAAATCATCCTCTTTGTTCAACATTTTGAAAATGAAAAAACAATTGATTAAAAAATCGTCAACAGGCTAATTGTAGATACTTTATTAAAAAAACTAAATTACTATAAAAATTAAAATCGAGAACCGTGGCTATCTCACAACCACCGCAAAATTCAATGAGGAACCAGCACCTCGTCACCCAAAACTCTATACACTGATCGGTGATTACACACACACCCTTTTCAGTTCAACTTTCTCATATCTCTCTATATATGTAACAACAACTCTTTTCTATGGCAACCGATCCCTTATAGAGGGCGCCAACAGTATGAGCGGCAAATTTGAATTGATTGACTACAGCTTCGGCCCACCTTGACTTTGAATTGTCTCGATTCAGCAATTTACATTAATAATGAGAATAATAATCATAACTAAATAATTATATTTATGTCTGGAGCCAGAGTTTCATATTTTCTGGA
>JACDRP010001161.1:0-12515 GCA_013841185.1 Hycleus phaleratus | reverse complement strand
TAATTTAAATTTTGCACGTCTAATTGTAAGTGCTAGCTTGCCATTGGTCATTTTATAGACAAGTTTACACAACTCAAAAATAATGCCTAGGAAACATTGGATTTTCAAGTTTTGATAGTACTCTACAGGTACTATAATTTTAAACTAGAGGAGTGATTTAAATTTTGCGCTCATAAATACTAGTATGCCATTAGTTATTTAACAGATAAGTTTACACGATTCAAAAATTATACCTAGGAAACATTGGATTTTGTAGTTTTGATAGTACTCTTCACTCTAATTTTAAACTAGAAGGAGTGATTTAAATTTTGCACGCTTAAATGTTATCTTGCTAAAGGTTAGTTTACAGAAAAGTTTACACAACTCAAAAATAATGCCTAGCAAATATTGGGATTTTGAAGTTGGATAGTACCCTATAGTCTACTTTTAAATTAGGAGGAGTAATTTGAATTTTGTTCTTCTAAATGCTAGATTGCTCTTGGTTATTTTACAGACAAAGACAAGATTACACAACTCAAAAATAATGCCTAGGAAACATTAGATTTTGATGTTTTAATAGTACTCTTCATTCTAATTTTAAACCAGTAGGAGTGATTTAAATTTTTCACCCCTAAATGGTTATTTTACAAACAAAGACAAGTTTACACCACTCAAAAATAATGCCTAGGAAACATTTGATGTTTTGATAGTACTTTATAAGAAGGTACTCTGATTTTAAGCTAAGGAGTAATTTAAATTTTGCACGTCTAAGTGCTAGGTCGTCATTGGTTATTTTACAGACAAGTTTACACAACTTAAAAATAATGCCTAGTAAATATTGGGATTTTAAAGTTTTGATAGTACTCTTTACTCTAATTTTAAACCAGTAGGAGTGCTTTAAATTTTGCACCCCTAAATGGTTATTTTAAAAACAAAGACAAGTTTACACAACTCAAAAATAATGCCTTAATCAAAATTTATTGCACAATTTCCGTATTTTATTTATAATTTCAAATAAATTACAATACCAATTTTTTTCTATAGATTTTCTAATTTGTTTATTTACTTTCTAACAATCATAATTGTGATATTTATCATTTTTTTTCTCTAATCCACTAATTTTGATAACCTTGATAATTTTTTTAAAAAATATACAAATAAATATAATTAATTTTTATCGAGTTCATTCAATTTTTTTATCAATAAATTATTATTATCAATACCATATTCTTTAACTGGTGCATTATCAAAATGGTCCCAATGTTGAATTTCATCAAATAAACTTTGTCCAGGACATTCTGTATCGCGCACCTGTCTATGCCCCAATAACAGATAATCATCGCGTATCATCTCCTTATCAACACCATATTTAATCAAACGTTTGACAGTTTCCATCTGTTTTAATGGCGGCAATTGATAACGCCAATCACCAATCATACAAATCCCAATACTGATATTGTTGAATTTGGGTGCATGGGCACCAACACGCGACCAACCTCTACCCTCATAAACCCGCCCATCACTACCAACAGCAAAACTATAACCTATATCGTTCCATGAATTATTGAATTGATGCAAATCTTGCATCCATTGCATCGCTTTAATACAATCATCCAATTGATAACAAGCCGATGGTCGATAACTGTGATGGATGATAACGAATGGTACTGGATTTGACATTGGTTCGATTAATTTCGGTGGTCGAGCAAACCATTCGTCACGTGACACAAATATTAAATCATCCTCCATTGATACTAGAATCACAAATACAAATAGACCCACTAGATTTTATTTTAACAAAAAAAAAAAAATAACCTAAATTAGCCAAAATTTGATAGATTCTAACCTTAAAAAATGATCAACTCACCCATAGTAACCATTCCAAATAGAATTAGAGAATATTGGCCAAACATTTTTTCAAAATAATCGTACAAACTTAACGAAAACAAACGAATAATTGATTGATTCGATAATAGTGTCAAATGTTTTAGCAAATAAATAAAAAAATCTAATCTATTTATATTAAATTGGGAAAAAATACAGCATGTCTCAATTTCGACCGGTATCTATCGATTTCTAACGATTTCTGAACGATTCGATTTTGGAACATCCTGTATTTAAAACTTTCAAAAATTTGCGGTAATTCACTACTCACTTGTTTGTTTATTTATTGTTTTTTTTTGTTCATTTTTTTTTGCACAATTGATGACCCTTACTGATTATTTTTATTCGATATTTCACGTGAAATTAGTGGCTTTGTATAAATCTAGAATGACAGTTAAATTTCAACTGTTATTATGTGTATAATTGTGGATTACCGTGGTAAATCCCCTTGTTGATTATTTGCCACTGGTCTGACACGTTTATTATTTATTTAAGAATAAAGGCCGGTTCACAAATGTATTGCGTCATTTGAAACGTGACGCGACAATATTGCGCATGATCACAACTATTGCGCAGTAAATTTACGCAGTCTACTATTTATTTTTTTGAAGCAACCTTTATTTTTAAAGGATTAAATGTCGGTTCACAACAGAAATTGCGTTGTTCTTTTTGTAACTCAACTGATACGGTATGAAGCTACCTTTAATTGGTGCGATAATATTTGACTAAAGGCCGGTTCACAATACTACCCATGATTCTCGATTATTTTATAAATTAACCAATAAATCTAATGATGACAAAAATTTGAGCAAATATGAAGCTACCTTTAGTTCTTACGATGGTAAATCCCCTTGAATATTGGCCATTGTTGCGACACGTTTTCTATATATTCAACTAAAGGTCGGTTCATACAGTTGCGATTCTTTTATAGAGTGCAATCCGGTTTTTTTGGAAAAAAAAAACAATAAAAACCGAATGATAAGATAGATATGAAGCTATCTTTAATTATTTATTTAACTTAAGGCTGGTTCATAATGTTGATGATTTGCGACTACTGCGCAGTCTATTTTTATTATTCACATTTTTTTGTAAATTAACCAATCAGAAATGAGTAGATATGAAGCTACCTTTAGTTATTTAACTTTTACGGTGGTAAACTCACTTTTTTTCTATATTGAACTAAAGGCCACTTCACAATGGTTGCGTTGTAATTGTGCGCACGTTTATTATTATTGCGCAGTACACCTGCGCACTCTACTTATTCTGCAAATAAACTAATTAAGTTAATAGAAAGATGTGAAGGTACCTTTAGTTATTCAACTGTTACGGCGGTAATTCCCCTCGATGCATTTATTATTGATTCAATTAAGGCCGGTTCATACGTGTTTATTTCACTTGTAATTTATGCAAAATAAATATGAAGCCACCTTTAGTTTTTTTAACTGTTTTTTTTTAGGTGTGTGCTTGGCTTTATTTGATTGTCAACGCGTCAAAAAGTTACCTATTTTTTTTCTAATTTCCTCCTCTCCCTCTTTACTCCTCTCTGAATTTCCTCTCTACACTTCTATAATTATCAATGCCGACTTTATAATTTATTTTTTTTTTTTCACTAATCATTATAATTTTATCAAGAATCGAATGATTTATAATTAAAAACTAGTAGTGAGATAAAAATGAGGATTTCACCGAGTATGGTTAATTTTAACTGTACAGTATAGAATTAATTTGTAGTTTAATTATAANAACTTCTATTGTGCAACTTTAATTTACATTTGAATTGTGTATTTTGAAGAACTACCGGTCTTTAGTTTTTCTTAAAATTTACGAGTTTGTTGGAAATTTTGTGAAAAACAATTACCACATTTTTTTCTATACAAATTAAGTGGAGGCCCTTGAATTTACAGGTTTTTTTTTGTGAAGAACATCTGGCCAATTATTTAAATAAGTTGTGCTAAATTTCCGAAATTTTAATTGAGCAACTTTCAAATTAAATCGTCGATTTAGGTTAGAATTTTAGTCGGGTATAATTCGAATTTTTGTGTTTTAAGTCGATCTTAATTTTGTTTGAATAACAACCGGCCCGTTATAGTTAAAATTTTGCAATATTTAAAAAATGGTACTCTAAACTTTTGTAAACATGCCATGAAGAACATCCGGCCAATCAAGTCAAAATTAATTTAAGTCGAATTTGAGTACTAATCTGATTTGCACAGCTTAAGTGAGGTTTAAATGTCTGTGAATAACAGCCGGTCTTTATTTTTAAATTTAATTAAAAAAAAACATTTCTACTTTTGCGTTTATTTAAGTTTACGTATCCATAACTAGTTTAACTATCCATATTTAACACTTAAGTAGAGTTTAAGTAGGTTTGAATAACAACCGGCCCTTACTTTATGGACAGAAAAACAACAACAGAATACCAGTGTTGTTTTGTTTTAATAATTTTTTCTGTCAATATCACAATATCCGTATTGATTTTAAATTATTGATTCAATCATAGAATTAATTATAATAAAATTAAACAAAATAAACAAAATAATTATTAAAATAACATAATTCTTAAGTAAATTAACAATAATTCAATTGAAAAACAACAATATAAAAATTATCAAACATTGAACAAATAAATAAAACAATCTCAAGTATTACGTGATTCAATTGCGCATTTGTCATCATTGAAATTTTTCGCACTCTAGATTTCAAAAACAACTTATATAATTTGTTAAAACACCAGTGGTGTAGTCACAAATTGTCATTTGAATAAACAGAGTAGATTGCGCAGTATCGATGCGCACACGCCACAGTGGCGCACTTTACCAACACAAATCGGGGATTATTTGTCAAGTTGGCAACCGATTTTCCACCAATAGTTGGTAACACTTGATAAGAGAATCGAAGAAACGCAATAGCAACCCTTGCAAATGGAATCGGACTATTTTGTTTTGTGACCGTTATAAGCGCCAATGCGGCCAAAGTTGGTACTTTATTTCAAGGTTTTAATTTATTCAAAGTGTCGAGAAATCTAGCAGGCTTTGAGTGCTCTTTTCGTATTATTATTTTTTGATCAAGATTTCCAAATTACTGACTTGATTGTTAAAAAACCAGTGGTGTAGTCACAAATTACGTACCATTGCGCATGATCAACTGTCATTGCATAAACTGAGTAGATTGCGCAGTATCGATGCGCTCAAGGTCAGTTTTGAAACGTTATAATGTTAATTTTCACCGTAGTGGCGCTTTTTACGAACACAAATCTTCCACTATTTATAATGTTGGCAATAGATTTTCCACTAACAGTTGGTAAAACTGGATAAGTTAATAGAAATAGGAATCTTATAATGTGGCCATTATGGGCGCCAATGCGGCCAAAATTGGCACTTTTTTTCAAAAATTCAATTTATTCGGTATCAAGAAATCTAGCAGGCTTTGGATTCTCGCTTCCTATGTTGTTTTTTTGTTTGAATTAATTGGCGTTGTTTCTTCATTATTGTTCTAAATTTCAAGTTTGTACTGTTCTTTAAAAATGTCGTAATGTTGAATTTGGCCACCGTGGCGCTCTTTACCAACGCAAATCGGGAATTATTTGTCAAGTTGGCAAGAGATTTTCCACCAATAGTTGGTAAGACTTGATAAGAGAATAGAAGATATAGCGGTTCTTAGACTATTTTGTTATGTGACCGTTATAAGCGCCAATGCGGCCAAAATAGGTACTTTATTCCAAGGTTTCAATTTATTCAAAGTGTCGAGAAATCTAGTAGGCTTTGGAAGCTCTATTCGTTCTTTTTTTTCTATCAAAATTTCAGAATTACTCACTTGATTGTTGAAACACCAGTGGCGTAGTCACAACTATTGCGCATGAGCAACCGTCATTGAATCAACGGAGCATATTGCGCAGTATCGATGCGCTAAAGGCCAGTTTTGAAACGTCCTAATGTCAATTTTCGCCACAGTGGCGCTCTTTAACAACAAATGTTCAATTGTTTATAAGGTTGGCAATAGATTTTCCACCAATAGTTGATAAAACATGATACAGAAAAGGAAACAAATTTAATTAAATAAGTGGGCTTCGATTTGTTTTTTAATCTAAATTCCTGAACAATTGGCACACCCGTGACGTAGTTACAAATGTGATACGATTGCGCATACATAACAGAGAATGTTGCGCAGTATCGATGCGTTCAAGACCAGTTTTGTTGTTATAATGTCAATTTTCTCCACAATGGCGTACTTTATCAACACAAATCTTTAATTATTTATAAGATTGGCAATAGATTTTCCACCAACAGTTGGTAAGACTGGATCAGATAATAGAAATAGCAATTACTTCTGTAAAGTGACGATTATTAGCGCCAATACGGCCGAAATTGGTACTTTATTTATTTATTCAAAGCATCCAGAAATCTAGCGGGCTTTGGATTCTCTATTCGCTTGTTTTTCTATCAGTTGTTTACCAGTGGCGTAATCATAAATTTTACGCATGAACAACTGTCATAGCTTGCTGGATTTTTGATCAATCCAAATGTTCAATTATAAAAGGAAACAAATTTTTGTTTATTAAGTAGGCTTTGGATGTTTGTTTTTTAACCTAAATTCCTGAACACCTGGCACCAGTGACGTAGTTATAAATGTCGTACTATTGCGCATATGTAACAGAGACTGTTGCGCAGTATAAGTGCGCAATACGTACATTTTCATTGATGGTTTCTCTTTTGTTTTCTAGATGGCATCATCGACAACTAGATCCCGTTTACCATCATCGCGTCGTTTACGTATTGAAAATGAAATGATACGTAAACGTGACCGACAACATAAACACGATGAATTATGGCAGAAAACAACGAAATATTTCGATGATGTTGATAAAAAAAATAGAAAATACGATGAATGGACATCACCACGTTATTATCAATCGAATACGAAATTAATTAATGAATTCATTGATAAACGTAAAAAACAAGACAACATCGAACAAAGACGCAATCAATTACGTCAATTACTACAAGATGATGAACGTTATGAACAAATCGAATTGATGATAAAGAAAACAAAACAACAAATGATCATTAATGATAATAATGATGATGATGGACAATTGAAGATTTTGAAGGATATCAATGAGAATTTGAAGATTGAAGATAACGATCGGCGACGTCATGAAGCCGAATTTAAATTATACCACCAGTGGCGTAACAACAATCCGGTATTACAAGAATACGAACGTTATAAACAATTGAATGATATTAAATTATCATGGTTGGATCAACAAATTGAAAAACGTTTAAATAAAGAGAAAGAAGAAGAAGAATGCCGTACGATTTTACAACAACACCAACAACAATTAATTGAAGAACAACAACAAATTGAAGAAACAAAAAAAAACTTTGAACAAAAACAACAACAATTAAAACTAGATTTAGAACAACAAATTCTAGAATTAAACAAAAAACAACAAATTAGTGAAGAATTGAAGATTAGAGAGAATGAAGAATTAAAGAAACGTTTAGAATTTGAAATAATTGAAGAACAGGCGCGTGAATTCGAAAAGAAACGTCAAAATCGTGAATATGCCCTATTTAACCTCAAACAATACAAATTGAAATTAAAACAGAAAGCTCAAATAATCGAAGATAGTTTAGAAGATCAAAAACAATTGATAGAACAATTGATGAAATTGGAGATTATTGAAAAAATTGAAGATCGCAAAAAACGTGAAGAATTACAAACAACAATTGAACAATTTTTAGGTTATAATCGTGAACAGAAACAATTGGAGAAATTACGACAATACCACTTGGATTTCTTATTCGATTCGGAAGCTAAATGTCAATTCGAACAACACAATGACATTTGGCAAAAAGAAGAAATGGCACGTCAACAATTATTGAATGACATTTTCAAGACGATTCAATTACAAATTGATGAAAATCTACGTAAAAATCAACAAAAACAAAAAGAAATCTTAGAAGACCGTGAATTATTATTACAAACAATTGAACAATACAATAATGAAATGGAAGAATTGAAGAAACACGAATTGGATTTAATGAAGAATCAAACAATTGACAATAAAAAACAAATGAAATTGAAGAATTTGAAGAAGAAAATTGACAAAAATCACGAATTAGAACGGATCAATAAAGAATTGGAGAGTGTACGTAAAGAAGAGGAACGTTTAAAGCGGGAAATTTTGAATATACAAAGACGACAGGGACCTATAAGACCGGCACGCAGTCGACTTCTACTCTAATTACCCGAATTTAAGGTTAGAATTTAAATTAGTAGTTTTCTATAACTTGCATCAACGTATATAACCTGCTTTAGATATTTTAATATTGCAACATATATTTACGTGTAAAGTCTACTTTATTAAATAATATAGCCAGTAATTTTACTAAAAATAACCTCAAAATTCCTCCATTTTCCTAATGTTGGAACAAATATGCGCGTTTAGTCTCTCCTTTATTTGTTAGTAACAGTTCAATTATTGCATCATATATTTACGTGTAGGCTCTCCTTTATAGTATAATAGACGACTTATATTTTCTATATTGCCAACTATTGCAACAAATGTGCACGTGTAGTATTTGCATTATTTTCTCACAATATTGTGTTGCTATGCGATTATTGTGTCTACGTGGAGGGACTGCTTTAAAACACGATTTTAACATTCTAAAATAACTCGATTTCAGCGTGTAAGGACTGCTTTATATTGTGAATTTCATTTCTAGCAACATTCAACGACGTGTAAGTATACCTTTATTATATTTTAATATTTAATAATATTTAAATCTTTCTTTATTGTTAAACTAAACACAATTCTTACTTCAACGTGTACAAATAGCTTTACATTATTGTTTTGTTGTCTTTTTAATAATTTGAAAGTATTACGTCTACGTATAGGCACCGCTTTATTTCTATAAGTTGCACAAAAAAGTGTGGTTATAAGAATAAATAATTGTTCTAGATTTGAATTTCAACGTGTATGGACTACTTTATGTACAAATGTAAGAATTTTCATTGTCAAGTTTAATATAGTGAAGTATGGATTTACATGTATGGACAACTTTAGATTTTGTTTTATAAGTAAAAGAATTTAATTATACAGAAAATTAAAATATTATTACATGCATTATAGTGTAAGTATCTCTTTATTGTAATTTTTCGTTTAAATTTTTGCGTCAAAATGTATGGATAGCTTTACGTTATGTTTTTAATACTATTATGTCAACGTATAAGCTTTGCTTTATTTCTATAAATTGAACAATCAACAAATAAATGCTCATTCTAGCGGCTTATTTGAGCATGTATGGCCTGCTTTATATCCTTATTTATGAATATTTATTATCAAATTTAACATGGACAGCTTTAGATTTTGGTTCATAGGTAGAAAAGTTAATTGTCCAAAATATTAACATAACATGCATTATAGTGTAAGTATCTCTTTATTGTAATATTGTAATGTTTTTAAAATTATTACGTCTACGTGTAGGCTCTGCTTTATTTCTATAAATTGACCAATCAACCAATAAAGCGTTGTCTTAGAATAAATCTTGATTCTAGCGACTTATTTGAGCATGTATGGACTGCTTTATATATTTATTTATGAATATTAATTGTCAAATTTAACATGGAGAGCTTTAGATTTTGATCAGACGCAAAAAGTCGATTGTCCAAAATGTTGCAATAACTTGCATCATAGTGTAAGTACAACTTTATTTATTTTATCTATTGTAATTACTACGTGAATTTTACATCAACGTGTATGGCCTGCTTTTTGCAATGTTTTAATTGTCAATAATTTCTTACAGGTGTAGGTAACGCTTTATTAAATTCCAAATTCAATCAATTTTGTTGAAATAGTATCAAACATGATTCTGTGTGTATGACCTGCTTTATTTTAGTAGTAAATATAGTATGGAATATTTAAAATTTCGTCTCATAGATGGCAATAGTGTCTAATAAAATGCCAAATCAAATAGGCTATGAATCAAGTATGACATAAATTAACGTATAGGCACCCCTTTATTTGATTTAATTAATTAATTGATTAAAGTAAATAACTCCCCATTTATGTTACAGTATTTCAATATATTTACACGTGTATGGACTACTTTAGTTGAAATATAAGCAATTCGATTTTAGTGAAAATTATACGTGTAGGTGTATGGACTGCTTTATGATACAATCTTTCTACAGGGTGAACAACGCTATTACCTGTTGTAGTTGGTTTTGTCTTTCCACATTGAAACAAATAATCGAACTAAGTTGCGACATACGTAACAAAACCATGGCCAACTGCTAGGTGAAATATGGTTCACCCTGTATATTTTTTATAGTAGGAATAAGAAATAAATCAGTTTTATTTGTTTTATTTTCATTATTATTAAGAATACTTGATAATTAATACAAATTGAGTTAATTAAATTAATTTAAATTTAAATTTAATTAATTAATTAATTAATTTTAAACAGTACTTGTAACCTCATCTAATTGTTTCTTCATTTTTTCTAATTGTTCTATATCATCAATTGATTTATCACATTTATGTGCAACTAATGAATGATAAAAATGTATAGCGAATAATATGAAAATGATAAGGACCGGTATAACGATAATTGTGGCCGCTGTTGCTGCTTTAAATGAATAATCCCAAAATTTCACCCAACACAAGATGGCCACCTCCACAAGAAACAAAAATAAACCTAGAAAAACAAAAACAAGAAGAAATCAAAAATTATACAGGGTGACCCGAACAAACTGTAGTATGTTGGAGATATGCGCAGTTGCCAAATTTAATCATTAGGCACAATTCGGGCGCAACCCACAACACACTATAGTATCTTTGGTTATAAATATCCACTAGAGTTGAATATATTTTTGACAAATAGTGTCGTAGATTGATTCATACTTTATTCCGTTTGACATTTGTAAATGTAAACGAACAAATCTACGACTCTAAATAAGAAAAATATAGCCAATTGGGCAAATTATTGATATAACAGAAATTCTAACCTAAAACTTCACGGTAAATTAGCCAGTGTCGTAGATTAATTCACCTTTAATTACGTTTAATATTTGTAAATGTGACTAGTTGAGTAGTTGAACAAATCTATGACGCTACTTGAACAAAACAGCCAAGTTTGGTGTAAATTATATGATATAACAGAAATTCTAACCTAAAACTTTACGATAAATTGGCTAGTGTCGTAGATTGATTCATCTTTAATTACATTTGATATTTGTAAATGTGACTAGTTGAGTAGTTGAACAAATCTACGAGTCTATTTGAGAAAAACAGCAAAGTTTGGTGTAAATGATATATGATATAACAGAAATTCTAACCTAAAACCGTCGAAAATGCCCATGCCAATTCAATAAAACCACGCATCCGTTCATGTGGACTTTCAATAACCATTTCGCATATATCCAATTTGGCTATAGCATCAATATTTGGTAAAATATATGTGGATATCATTAATGCAAATATATGTATAGCAACCAATATTGTTGTACATACAGCAAATGTTATAAATAACCATTCTGGTACACTAGTCGGATCGTTGATTTGTAATTCAACCATTGCTATCATAGCAAACCCTGATAATAATTCGGATGTTGTTGATGTTGCTTTCAATTTAGCACGTGACATATGCAAACGACGCCATGATAGATTTTTAGTATCATTCGGTTGGTATTTCGTACAATAACAACAACAATAATCATCATTATTACTATTATTATTATTCCTATCACTATTATTATTATTATTATTAAATCTACATCGGCAACAAAATTTGGACTGTAGATGATCATCCTGTAAATCGATTAGAATTAGTTTTATAAAATTCTAACCTAAAAGTAACTAAAATATTGAGGTTATATGTCAAATGATAACCAACCTACTTTTGGTGGATTTAATTTATAAAATGTTGGTACTGTACCATTTGATGTTATACTAGAATCACATGAAAATGGCGGTGTACGTTCTCTTGATATTGATGGTTGTTTTTGTGGTTGTGATGGTGTTGGCAAATCATTTAAAATTGGTAAACGTGTCAATTGACTATCGGAACAAACGATAAATTTTGGACGTATTGTTAGATCATTTGTTGATAAATTTAATGATTTCGGACGATATTGGATTGTTCGAAAATTCGAACTCTGAAACAAAAGAAAATGACAATCATTTTTAAATGAAACATTCCGTATAAATCGTATTAATTAGCATAATGATGAATTTGACATAATTTGGTTTCTCTTAAATGGAACGTTCTGTAATAGGGCGCAATCGGTTCCTTTAAAATAAGTCGTTCTGTATAAACCACTAATTTCATACCAAACTTTGTTCTTTTTAAATGAAACGTTCTGTAATAGAACACAAATAGTTTCTTCTAAACGAGTCATTCTGTATTAAATTTCGTATTGACCAATTATTAAACATAATTGAGACGATTTCTTTGAGGAAATGTTCTGTATTGAATAATTAAGTTTCTTTAAAATGGAACATCCTGTATAAATGTGTTAAATTTACAATTCATCAATTAAATTGAGAGTATTTTGAGGAAACGTTCTATATATATTAGTGTAGTTTCTTTAAAATGGAACGTTCTGTATAAATGTTAGCAATTATCACAGATGACTCTAATTGTTTC
>JACDRP010001160.1:0-13121 GCA_013841185.1 Hycleus phaleratus | reverse complement strand
ATAATTTTTCTACTTTGAAAATTTATAGCAATCTAAAACCAGTTTTTGATATCGACTGCTGTCCTTTTGATTTGTTTCCTGTTCACTTATCAAGGTAAATGACTATGGTGGGTCTTGAATAAAGAATTATTATTGGTTAAGGAGTGTCACCGGCAGATAATGCTGCATTATTTCGATTTATAATTTCTTAAAATTCAATTAATTTGGATGCAATTTTCAGAAAAACTAATAAGCAAATTGAAAATCTGCATCCGCCAGCTGGTAGTGCCAACCTCGAATATTGGATCCTATAAATTTCTTTGCATTCTATTAACTATACGAAAAGTTATCTCAGTTGGACAAACACCTATTTTTCAATATAAAATTATGATTTTCCGGATTTCCGGAAATCCAGTCAATTTTTTCAAAAAAATACCACCGCCCATACTTTACCCTTAAACACGATAATAACGTAATTTAGCTATTTATGCGCTGAACGCAAACTCTACAAGTTGCAATACCGTTTCTTCAAATTCTTTTATTGTTTTGATTTAATTCGTTTCTCTTAGGTTCAGTATGATGATAATTCAGTTAGAAATCTAATAGAATTTAAAATTTCGAATTTAATTTCCAAATATTTAAGTTGTATTCCCCGAATTTCTATCTGGTCATTTTCTGGTAATACTCTTTTGGTAATTGGATTTTCTGCCAAATCCGTTTATTTCAAACCATATAGGCCTGCTAAACAACGAACATCGTTCGAAAGAGAATAAAATTAATCAATTTATAAGTAACGAATTATTACAAATTCTTGTTAGATGATAACGAATAAATTCAAAAAGGTGGAGCTACTATTTATTAAAATGATTCTCTTCTTCATTGGTTTGATAATTGTGCAAATTTTTCGTTTCTCCATCACCGGTACAGTTACATAGACTAGAAAATAGAAAATAAATTCAAGTCTGATGTGGAATATAGAAGAAATTGGGGGAAACAACTTGAATTCAACAACTGGAAATAGTTTTAAAACTCTAAACATTACATTTTTCATAGTAAATTATTTTTAGTACTACAACTACAACAAAGTGTTATAATGGCTTGAACACACAGTAACCATAAATCTTGGTAGAGCTCGAAATTTTTATGAAATCCCAACGATAAATTATCAACAGAAATGAGCACTGTGTCCAACATAAAACGTCATTTGTATTTAACTACTGATAACAATGTTATAAAATTGCCCATAAACTGCAAATAAAATCCCTGGAATTCTCTAACAATTTTCAAAACATGGATTTTTCAATATCAATTCTTTTCCCATGTATAAGCTTTCAAAAAATGCTACATTCAATTTTCTATCTTTAATGAAACTTGACGAGTACAGGCAGATTTACTGAAAATCAATTAATATAAGCAGAGTTATGGAGCGAAATATAAAAAATACATATCTTAGTTTATAATTCAGAAAGTCAAAGTTTCCAAAACGATGGAATCTATGAGCTGTAGCCCGAAATGCTCTTTCTACCAAGTTGTAGCACTTGATTCTCGAGTGAAAATTAAGCGAGAAATCGTCGATCAAACGCCTTTTTGTCCCAACAAGTTCGCTTGCTTTACTGATTCCTAATTTCTGAACACGTTTATTTTTCAACGGAAATCTGCCATTGTATAGTAGAAGAATTTTTCAGGAAGTCATGAAAACTGCCATTTTGGATGGTTTATCAATTGGGCGTCTTTTCTCGTTTTATTTGATTGACTTCAGTCGAATTAGATTATATCTGTGTCTCACGTCGGTTCAGACAGCGATACAATTTTTATTCGTAGATTTTCTGAAATTTCAATCAATCTAATATCTGCCATCCGTTCTGAAGTAATTAAGTCGACGTTTTACAATTCATCTACAGATGTTCGGAAATTTAATTACAAAAGGATCCGTATGGAAACGAACTCAGATGTTAGACATAATACCCGATAGACGAAGAATACCAAACTGTTGTTAAATATTATTAATGAAACACAACTATGATCCATTTATTAAATTCAAAAAGTACAAAAAAAGTTAGTTGCGTGCTTGGAACGAGCGTAGTATTGATATATTGTAACGCTTCACAGACAACTGGCTCTTTTGTTAATTTATTTTTACTTGGAGAACGGTGCGTATAAATTTTGTGGTGGTGAAAATAGACTGTTTGTCCAGCATTGATTCCTTTTTTACTAGTTTTACTCACTGTAATTTCTCGTAAAATAAGCGAAATATCAAATAATAATGATTAGCGTTTTTCAGACCGCCAATGGAGAAAGATCTAATGCGAGCCCGTAGAAATAAATCAGTTTTTCGTTTAAAATTCATTCCCTGTTAGAAACACGTTTTATTGAAGTATATTTGTTGATATTGCAAGTTTTCTACAATTTCCCCTTTTAAAAATTCGATTTTTCCCAACTTTAAATGCAGATCTTTTCTGTACTAGAAAGTTGAACTTCTACGAAATATTTTCAATACAAGTAACGAACAATAACTGTACAATATTTCTGTAAAACGTATTTCTTCAAATGTATGTTCTCATTCGAATTCGAAATGGGTACATGTACGTATGTTTTTGCGGCAAATAAGAGTTTCTCTTTAAAATGACCACTTAAAGGGACTGTGTACGAATCGAACGATTTCGATTGAAGTGATTTTGTTTGTTTCCGATAAAAACGAATCGTTGATTTTAGCTGAATGTTGGGTTAAGTTCAGTTAAAAAAAAATACCCCGGCTGAAACAGATATTGTCTTTGTAATAAGCTCGATATTTACATTTTTTTTTTGAAAAGAGCACCCCCGCCAATATTAATTTCAAACAAAAATGAAGAATATAAGGAGAGTTTAATTTCAACTTGTATGACCATCAAGTCAAAACAAAATGATTAAATTTCCTTTAATAAAACTGTCACAACTTTACAACTTTTCTTCGTCCATAGTTAAGACTCGATCATTAATTTTTATCAAAATTTAACGCAACAACGGTCCAAATGTTCACGTAAAATTCCCGAAATAATAAGATTAACAACAGCTTTTCCATCAAATTAAAAATTACTCAATTATCAGTATTGGTAGAATTTTATTAACAATCAAATCGCTCAAGTTGCTGGATGGTCAAAAAATATCATCATTTTTAAATAGAATTCTGTAAAATTGCCACTCTTGTATAAAATAATGCCCCACTTTTAATGAAGAGAAAACTTTAACCCTGAATTTCGTTGAAAACTACGTAAAAATTCTACTATTGCGATTGTTTCAAATTTATTTAAGACTCAGAAGGTTAAAAATATTATTAATCTCTATTTAAACTAAATATTTTAATTATTATTTTCTATAAACATGTTGAAATATAAAACTTTCGAGTTTTATGTATTAAATCGAAAAATGAACGATCTGTTTTTTTAAAGTCTACATTATATGATTCATAAAAAAGGGTACACTTCAGAGAAAATTACAGTTTCCATCAAAAACTTGACTAAAAGAAAGAAAACTTTTTTATTGATTTTCTTTTACTAAAAGATATAAGGTGTATTACCCACCATTAAATATCAAAAAGCGCAGTTTCAATGTTAAAACAAATCTACTAGTGGTATTCTCTAACTTTCTCACGACTGACTACCATGACAACGCTGGACAGATGGTGGTACTCGTTAAATTTTTGACGATTTGTTAGCATAATCATGCTGAAAACTGACTTTAAATAGCCTGTTTTGCTCTTGATTCTCTTATGCATGGAACTTTAAAGAATAAAGACTCATTGTCATGGCGACGAATACTCAAAAAGTTAGAGAATACGACTGTACGGTTACTACTAGTGGAAGATCTTCTGATTATGTCTACCTATTAAAAACTTTCACAATTCTAAGCATTGAAATTTCACAAAAACCTAAACTGAACACACTCAAATTAGCAAACAAACCAATTGTATTTTCTTTAACTTCTTTAACAAGAAACAAACTTCAGGCGTTTTTTTCACGGCTCTCGCCTTATTTTTACCTTTTGATTGCTTTGAATAGTCGAAAAAAATCAAGCTATTTCGTAAACAACCAACAAAAATAGTCTCCAATATAATTGATCAAATTCCAAACTGTGTAATTGAACAAATTTTAAACGTACAAAAACGAGACCCACGTGTATTGATTTATCCAGCTAAATTCTCTTTAAAATAATTTTTTTTTCTCAATAATTTATAAAAAGGTTCACTATTAAATTTGTAGTAATTAAATCTTTTCAACATACCTTGAAATTTCGAGTTTGATTAGAAATATTCCTCTAAATTGCCAATTTTACGACCAAATCGAATCAATTGCTTTGTACAAGCCGGTATTTGTATCGAAAAGATACGAATTCTGTCTACTGTAAGCTCTACTAAGCCGGAACTTTGTTCGGGGCACTCTACAAGTTACCCTTGATGGATCTAAAGATATAGTTGTTTAAATATCAGGTCTATTTTAACTGTCTATACATCGAATTAATCATCTGTAGACAGCATTTACTTATAATCTAAATCTAAATCTATAATACGAAATGATCTTCGACCAAATTATAGAATTCAGAGGTGATTTAATTTGGAAATTTTATATTTGAAGTTGTTGACTGAATTACTCTTTTTTATTTTTCCATAAAAAGAGGAATTGGGCAATTTATAACGCTGATTGTGATAATGACGTTAAATACTCCAGATGTCTAATTTTCTTCTCATAAAGTTGTTTAATTTTAAACACCTGCTAATATTAATGTTCTTATACACAAATGTAAGAAATGTTGTTTATTTGAATGTCTATTAAATGTTTAATGAGCCAATTAAGGTGACATTAGTAAACAAATTGTATTTATTCAATTAAGTTAATTTTCTATAAAGCAAGAAATTTGTAGCCCTTTAAAAGTATACTCTTTAGTCCATTATTGAACTCTCTGGGTGAACCTCTAAATTCGAAAATTTTCAAAAAATTAACAGAACTTATTGTTAGTATTGGTCTAAACTTCATATGTACTGAAATTACATACCAGAGTAATAGTTTCTGAAAAAAACAGTAAGAGAAACCTGAAAAAAAACATGTTACACTATTTTTAATTTTCATCCTAAAAACTGTATACTTACCAGATTTGTTCCAATTTTATTGTATCGCATAGGACTTAATTTTTTTTAGCCTACAGTTTATCTAAGAAAAATAACAGTGTAACTTCAGCTCTGAAAATTGTTATAAACCAAATTAGCATTAGTTTTTTCTTAAAAAAACGCAATTTAAAGTCTTTAATTGCGTTATATATTTTTAACCGGCTTCCCGATGAGCTACATGGTTCAAAATTTGTTCAAATCTTGATTCAATCAAACATTATTACAATGGCCATTTGCTTTTGTTTGCTATGCTCTTCAAAAATTCTTTTTACAATTGCCACTCTCCTTTCGTGTTTATATTCGAAATGAAAACAAGACGAACAAAAAACGGTTACTAGAGTCTTAATTTTATGATTAATAAGAATAAGGAGTGTCTCAAGAATGAAGACTCGGTTTCTATTGTTTGACAAAAACGAGTAGCTTTGAAAATTAACAATGACAAAGAGCTTTTGCATCTACAAAGTTCATTTATGAAATTCAAACCTTATCATTAATATCGCTAGATATTTGCTTTAATTATCATAATTGGAATGGCTTTTAATTAAGTTAGAAATGAATCCAGTCCTAAGCTCAAAAATATTGTAATAGTTTTGTCAAATAGCATCTTAAAGTGAATTTATTATGGCAAATTAAGCCTAAATTCGGATGGTAAAGTAATCATGAAACTTTATTGGATTATCTATTTCGTTGATCATTAATCGATCAATTTTGTTCTATTTCTTGGTGCCTAACCCATATGGTTGAAAGGAAGCTGATTAGATTGTGGGAGGAAATTCAATTACCAAAAGTAAGAATTGGTGGCAAACGACCAGATGGAAATTCACGAAATTGAATATTCCGCGAAAATCCACTTTCACACTAGCGTTTTTCTAATTAAATTGTCAAATAAACTGAAGTAAAATTATTGAATTTGTTGCCTTTATTTAACGGAAATTATATGTAATGTAAGATTCTATTCTCAAGTTGGTTTCTTGAATAAACCATCACTCTACTTCTTGAATAATTCACGATTTTCTTCAGATTTTCATCGAAAACATACAGAACATATAAATATGGATATTATGTAGGAAATTCTGAAATACTTGAGAACATTATAGCCAAATGAATTATAGAAGACTTATTTAGCATAAAATTTCTGAAAAATGATTGGATTCAATAACATGAACAGTCTCTTTACGTTACGAGAATTCAAATGTATTAATGATTCTTAAATAAAATAGTGTAAGCAGCACATTTCAGAGCCTAGGCTGAAATCTACTAGATAAAATCAGAAACGGTAAGTTTAAAAATTCTCAAAAAATTAACGCAACTTAGTATCATTGTAAGCTTCATTTACACCAAAGTTTAGCAAAATCTATAATGTGGTTTTTGAAAAAAAAAACGTCAAAAAGCACGATTTTTCCTTTATTTTACCATTTTTCTCAAAATTGGTACTACAGATTTTGTTTAGACTCCTCTATCTCGTTTAAATTAGTTTTATCTAGGTTCTGCATTGTTTTGGGCGACTTTGAACGTTCGGTTTTGAATGGCACAAAAAGGCCCCGAGAAATAAAGAAATAAGCGTTTAATTAAAGCAATTTACCCCGTAATCGGTTTCAGTGTCGTAGATTTATTCTAACTTTATAAATTGCACAATTTTCATTGAATTTTTATAATAACCGAACAAAGCTACGACACTGTGTGCCCAATGCACGGTTAAGTGTTAAACTATCGTGGCACACCCGATGCAACGCCACCTAACGTTGATGAAACGTTAATGTACATAAATATGGTCTCTAGAAATTTCATTTTTAAATTTTGTTCTTAACAATAACTATAGAGAATCACTTCTATATAAGTATCTAAAAATAAATTGTACTCTATTAATCAATTCTTTATATCGATGTATCATTGTGGAACAATAAAAATTGAATGATCGATTGTAATAGCTGTGAAAAATGAACCAAAAGATATCCGGTCTCTGATGGTTTGTCAATTGCAAAACGTTCAAGTGATGCGTGAAAATTTCATTTGATCGTGATCATAATGGTAGAAGTAAAAAAAAGAAACGAAAACTTACAATTGATAAGAGCAATTTAGGAAACTGAAATTGATGGAGATTATATAGAAAATAATAAATTAACTATCAATTGTGATAATATTGAATAGACTTTTGACATTCGACAAAAAAGAACAAAATTCCTGCTATATTTCTAAGATATTGCAATTTTGTACAGACATTTTTGATTACAGCGATCTATAATGTTGGAATATTTCCAAAGTACAACAAAATTTGGTCTAAGGTGCCAATTTTTTCAAATACATCAAAACTAAGGAAACATTTCTCCCACACAAATGTTGAAATTCTAGAATAAGTGCGCTATTTTTTACAAATTTTGTTAGCTAAAGGACGGAAGTTTATAGAAGAAAAAGTTTGCCCTAGAGCTACTCGTTTTATCTATTGACATTCAATAAACTCATTGTTAATCATGTTTAAGGTTTTTTTAATAAAATTTCCTCTTTGTGTCCGATGAAAACGTTGTCATATTTATGATATTGACAACAATCAGTTTGTTTTATTTTATCTTTCCGTTAGAATTGTTCGTCAAAACACAAAGGACACAGATAAAATCGTTTTACACAATTCCTATTCATTGTTTATGATGAGATTTAAAATCAAATAACACATTCACCGATTGTGCTGACAATAAGATCAAAATTATTGCCTTGATGTACAAGTGGGGTTGTTAATAATGGGATAAATCTGTCTTGAACATGCCTGAGGATCTTGGATTTAATTCAAATTCAAATTCATTCTTTTAATTTCCACCGATTTATCGAAATTACCAATGGAATAAAAGGGATAATGACTGTTATCGTGATAATCAGAGTGGACACTAAATTATGAACTATAAAACCTTCTTTGGTACATTTCCATGGTATTGTTCGCATAAATTTCTAACCTCAAAACTTGATTTCAAAGAAGTTATTCGTATTCGTGTGGTTGTGTGGAATTTTTTGAGTTTTGTGTATAAAACAACAAATTTTTATTAAAAATAGGTAAAGGAATACTTGTACAAATTCATTAAAATATTGCAACACGACAGAAGCACACGAATAAGACTGAAGTTAAACAAATTTGGAGGTTAGAAATTTAGGTACCAACAGGAGTTGGGGGATTTTCTTACCAACTTAATTCTCCGAAGGGCGCGAACAATTCAAAAACTGAAAATTCAAAAAAAAACAAGTTCAAGACAAAATTTTACACAACTTACTAAAACTTTTGCAAATTTTGGGAAAATCATGAGGAAATTCGTACTTGTTTTCGCGAGTTTTTATATTTTAGGGTGCTTGCATTTTTAATTAAATGAGGAGATGTTTTTGTTAATTTTTTAAATAGAAACATGCAAATCATTCATTTAATTTACCTGAAAACGGGGGAGATTTGTTTTCAAAGTCTGATACTAAAAGCTTTCTCAACAATCAATTCCGTGCATCCGATGTAGGTACAGTTCGTTAATTAAATTATTATTACATTGGATGTAACCATTAACATACATTACGTAAGGGTTTCAAATCAAAGGATTTTAATCAAGTAGAGAGTACAATAACTCTTGTGAAAAACTACGGCTCTAATTACCTTACAATGGAAAGTGGTTTTAGAACAAGCCGTAAAATGGGGGAGTCTTTGATCGACGATTTCTCGCTCATTTTTCACTATAAAATCAGGCGTAATGGCTCATTGGAAAGAGTATTTCAAGCTGTCTGATGCGAATTTTATCGTTTTGGAAAATTTTGTCGAACTGAGTTACCATGAGTTTGCAATGAATATCGGGCTTCTTCTACCAACAGTAGTAATTTTCCGGAAAATCAGGAAACTCGGGGAAATTTTAAATTAAATTCTCTTCTACAATCTAATAGAACTAGATGTCACTCTGAATAGAGATTATTTCTGTTGTTTGAATCATTTGAAATTTTGTCATGAAAACAAATTGAAATAAGAGAAAATTCTACTATTGGGTATGAGTAACACATTCGTGTAACGAAACGATTTATATTCATTGTGTATCTGTGAAAATATTCAAATTTGGGTAATTACTAACGATTTTTTTCTACTTCCCTAAGCAAATAATCGAAATACACAAAATTCAAAAGAAATTAAAGTTACTGATGTTTCTCTAAATAATTACCTTTATTTTGGAGAGTATGAAGTAATAGTTTTATTTGAAAATACGTCTTTCTGACAAGATATTAACTTTATGTTAGGTTGTGTAAACTTCATGTAGTTGAATTCGTTGCTGAAATAAATAAAAATATGGAAAAAGTGCCATTTTGATGGAAAAAAATTAAGAATTTAGACAATATGAAAGCAGGATTTTTTTCTTATTTATTAATTATAACATTCCAGTGTCTTTGAAGTGGATAAAGCATTTAATTGACTAAAAGCTTCTTATCTCGAAAGAAATAATTAAATTTTTGTAATTTTCGCACGATACAATTTGTATACCGCCTGTTTCACTTAAATGTTCCTAGCTCTAATGGAAACACCTATTATTTGATAAGCGATTTTGAAAATATTTCAAGAATTTATAGGAAAGTCTTTGGAGATCATTTTACCAAAATTTGGACCCCGTAGCTCATTGGGAAGTTGGTCAAAAACGCTCGTTTTAGAAAAAACTACGTCTTTTGAAACCTGGATGAACACGTCAAATGACTCAAAAAGACTCGCCACATTTCCATTTTTCCATTTTTTTCTGGAAATAACACGAAGTATCCCTACCCATTCCAGAATAAAATGAAGACAAACGCATCAAATCAGTATTAGGAGTATCTTTGAGCCACTCTGAATCATTTTAGAAAGTCGCAACTTCGTTAGTAACGATCGCTTTTGACCAACTTGCCGATGAGCTACATGGCTCAATATTTGCTCAAATGATCTCCAGGGGGTACCCTAGAAATCCTTAAAATATTTTCCAAATCAGTCGTCAAATACTAGGAACATTTAAATGAAACACGCGGTGTAAAGTAAAACGAATTTTTGTTAATTTATCCACCTTTATCTTAAGGGTTTTAAAGATGTTAATATTTATGAAAGGATTCTTCACTTGTTTCCTAATGGATTGGGTTGATTCGAGCAGAATTCGAAAGGGCATTTCAAGGAGTAAGGGCATGATGTTTGCTATTTTGGAAAAGTTCAATAAATTTTGGAGTTATAGAAGAAAATTTAGAAGCATTTTTTTGTTGTAATTTCTTATAGTTCTCCATATTTTCGCTCATATCTTGGCCAATATTGTTTTTCTTGCGTTGAAATTGCAGATTTGGATAGAAAATTGGAAGGGTTTTCCAAATGTAGAAGAATTTCTCCAATAGACTTGCCAGTTTTTCAGAAAATTGGAAAATTCCAATTTATTCACCATAATTTGAAAGAATTGCAACAAGACGCCCCCACATTTCCTTCTCTAACTCAAAAGACAAAATTTCCCAAAATGCGAACGTCATTCCATGCTCCTTGAAATGCTCTTTCTAATTCCGTTTCAGTCATTTGAATCCGTTGAAAAGCAGATTCTCAAATATTGGCATTTCATGGAAAATTTCGGCAACCCTAAAAATGATGAAAATTTCGTACAAAACGTTAATTTAAAATGGAGCTCAATTGAATCGTTTTCTACAATTAACAGTAAAATTACCAATAGCTTTTAATATTATTCCAAATTATTAATGTTCAATGTTTCATTCTTGGCAACTTATTAAAACTTCCATTCGATGTCAGACGGAAATTTCACTTGTATTCAAAGTTCGCTCGCAAGTTCGTTCATTTATAAGTTTATACAAAAATTTTCTTTCTCCTCTAAGTTAACTTTCTCGATTCCTTATACATATGTAAGTATAAATTACTTCGAAATTTTTTTCTTGGTCGTCCATTATTTAGCATTTTCCCTCTATGGCGCCGTCACAGATGGTTTCAATTTCCCGTTGCTCGTATTTGCCACACTTGACGGTGTATTAAGTTTCTTTCCAACAAGAAAAATGTCAGCTACATCGCAATAGTTAATGAAAACGAACACGACGACTGTGCGAGGACGGCGGATTAAATGGAAATAAAAGGTGAACAGAACAAGTCGGCGCAATATTAGCAACGCTTCTAAATGAATCGCTATGAATTGCACTTTTATAACGGTAATTCACCAGTAAATCATATTAGACGGAAAAAAGGGCAATAATAACACTTAAAACTTTGCTAATCGGCCCGTAAAAGTAACAAACTGCGAATTTCAACCTGGAAATCTCGAAACCATCTGCTGTCTTATTTGAATGCAAAACTTCACAAAAATTAGTCTACTTTGGATGCTGTTTTTTGAAATTAACCACCCAAAAAGTTCAAACTGTAACTTCAACATTCCTCTATCTATCTATTTAAATGTTAGTTCATTTTATTGGTTGTTTTAGTTGTACCAACACGGAAATCCAGGCGGTTTTTCCAAACACTATAGACAGAAATGTTCAAATTGGCATTTACAATCGAATAAAAGACTTACCATCTCGAAATCTCTTGCCGTTTTCGAGATATTTCAGTTTCACCGTCTTTGAATACGACTCATACAAAGAATCAATTACCTAATAACATATTTAGAAGAGAAGAATTGACTTACGAAAGATTCGAGGTCCTATTTCCATCCAAATCTTCTTCAGGGGCGATTTTACGAGGATTTCTCGAATTGCCCAGTCTTCAATTACTAACACTTGAAAAGGTTTTTTACTTCAAATTACAACCAATATCGTTTAAAATTACAGTCCAGTTAGATTAAAGCAATGTTGAAATAAATATTTGATTCGTTTATAACTTAATCGATTTACGCCTTTGATCTGTACAAGAACGTACAATTTTTACTTGTTCCTTGTCATTATCACTAGCACGATTGTAGGGAATTTCATATAATTTCATAGCCTATTTATCGATCGAAAATTTAGAAAAATTACTAAATTGATAGAATTAGAAATATTTTTCTCCTGGGTTGTTACTTTTTAAGCTCGTCTAATTTCTTTACGTAAAAAATATAAAAGAACAGTCTAAATGGACAATCAATACATTAAATAGGCGATAAATTACTATAAAATAGGAATAGATAATAGTATAATTATAATAATGAAGGAATTATTCATTAATGAAATGTACAATGTCAAGAATTCTCAAAAATTGTTCTAATTAAATCCCCCTTCGATATAATAATCGTTTTCTTTGCCTTTTGTCCTTGATAAATTCTTAATGAATCTAATTCGAGTCAATTTCTTTCATCCTTCAAGTATATAAACTTGAAATTCCTTTGTAATTCCTTCATTTTATACAAAAATTTGTTACGTTAGAAGTATTGGTGACGAAAATATGACAAAAACTCAATATTTTAGAGAGTTCATATGGATGTTGAAAAGTATCNGCTTGTTATCCGATAGAAACAACAAAATCATCAATAATTTTGAATTTTCTATACTACAAATTATGGCGTTATACGATTGTATTTTTATTTATACAAATTGCATTTCAGAGCAGTTTAATTTTATTATTCAGTAAACATAAAGATTTTAATTTGGAAGAAGACGGTCCTATACTCATCAATTGCGGTAAAATCAAACCAATTTCAACTCATTTTGCAAAATTTTGGGCAATTTCAGGCGTTTATATTATCGCTTCATTAACTTACATTTTAATGGTTTACCATCTACCGAAATTAGTTGGATTGATCGATTTTATCCATCGAGAATTCCTAGTTGAAACCGACAACCAAATTGAGATTGTATCAATGAGATCGGCGACAAAATGGGTAGCTCGGTTCACGAAAATTTGGGTAATTCTAACCCTATGGGCGTCGGTATCGTTGGCTATAATGCCATTAGTGAGCGGAATTCGGTGAGTATAAAAATTCCAAAGAATTCAAGTTAAAACCAATTGAATTTTAGTGTGTTACCGATAAAATTGTACTGGGAGTCGATGCAATCGCCGTATTTTGAAATTTTATATTTTTGGGAATTT
>JACDRP010001159.1:0-12529 GCA_013841185.1 Hycleus phaleratus | reverse complement strand
TCTATACGAATAATATGATTAAATTTCAAGCAACACAAATTCGTTAAAATTATAAATTGTAAAAATGACGAAAGAATCAATAAATAACGAGTGATAAATCAAAGTGAAAATTATAAATATTGTAAAATNATATTAAAAAAAACATGCTTCTATATTTCCTTCTGTAACTCTAGATTGCAACCGAATTTCAAAAAATCAGATACGTACTTCGCTCCTTCTTGAAATGCCCTTTCAAATACCGTTTAGAACATTGAAATCGGTTGGAAAATACAAAAGTTGTTTAGTAGAATGACTTATTAGTGAATTAACTCAAATTTCTGTTCAAATACATACCTCGCCCGGTTCCAATTGATTAATTATACAACAATAAATGGAACTTGTTGTAAAATTAAACCGAAAATATAGAAAATTCTTCAATCAACTCAATTGCACGTTCAAATCCATTACAATATTAATTTAAAATAAAGGAAATTTGTAGTTGTTGTCGGGATTGTTGTAGATTTTCACTTTACCGAATTCAAATAATCATTAAGAATTCAAGTGGTGTGTGGTTGGAGTTGTGGTTTAATTAGTGCAATTGTTTGGTTGCAATTCAGTTTAGACACCTTTATAGTTGCTAGAATTTCCACAGATTGGTTACTAACTAACCCTAAAATAACACAATAACAGTTTGAAATTTTAAAGTTTGTATGAATTTAGATTTATGTTTGAGGTGTATTTATTTAACGAAATCGTGTGTTATAAACAATGTCAAAAATTGTTGGTGATCTCTACGATATGGGGCATTTGTAGCCACCTGGCGATACTAAACATTAACTGCATGTAAACTATCTGCGATTCAGCAATAACAGATAAGCGCAATGCAGTATAAAATAGATTTACTCGTAGGACGATAATCATTTCGATATTTTTGTAAACATTTACATGTACACTATTTTGTTAGAACTGCAGACAACGACGACAATGTTCGGGGATATTGATTCAATCTTATATTTGTACAATTAATGATTTCCGTTATTTCGAGACTTCTCGATAGCTAATAAAACGTTTAGAGAAACGTAAATCGTATCGAATAAACAAATTTTACTCGAACCTATCGCTATTTTAGGGATTTGAAACATCGTATCGGAGAACCCACCTGAAAGTTCTGAAGTCTACAAATTTGGGATGCTACTCTGGTTCCGTTTACACTGCTTCTGTTTACACGCCTTTTTGAACAGAATCAGAAGTAGATTTTCAAAAATTTATTTAAATGGAAACAAACAGGAACTTCTCATCAATTTGCCGGAAAACTGACAATTTTACCACCAAATTTCTGAGAGATCTAAAAGCGTTTTGAATTTGCTGCATACTTTGAGAAAATCATTGGAAAATCGATAATATCGGCTAAGTTATGGTTTTTTTTTTGAAAAACTGATTTTCCTCAAGCTAGCTCAAATGACTCAGTTCGATTAGATTTTTTCAAAACAATAAAGCTCATAGATTCTCCTTAAAATACTCTTTCTAATACAATGTAATGCATTACAATATATCATCAAACAAAGGATTTTTAAAAACTGATATTATTTAGGTACTGAATTGAAGAAAAAGGTGTAAGTTTCTATCAATTTTCCAGAAAATCAATGAACCAATTGGAGTATTTTTTAGAGATCTAAAGAGCTTTTTTCGTTTGTTATATACTGTGGAACTCAAATTTCAATTGAAATGTTTCAAAACAGAATACACCTTTGGATACTCCTTAAAGTGCTGTTTCAAATGACGTTTGAGTCGTTACAATAGATTATTAAACAAGCGAAATATTAGTTATTAAAATTTGCGCATACCGGATCAAAATTTATTTACACCATCAAATTTCAATGAATTCGTATTTCTCGAATATTACTAATTTCCGTTATATATCCGCTTAAACAGTTGTCGAAACAGAAACTGTTGCGGAATTTCCGCCATTACGGAACCAATTTCGGAGATCTTTAAAGCCTACAGATTCGAGATGTTATGGACTTCTTTTTCTGGTTCCGTAATTCTGAAATTTGCGCACAATTCGGGAATTGTCTGCAACTTTTTAAACGAATCCATTGAAATTTCACAGTACGAACACCTACAAATTTGCGATGGCTACGAATATCTGTTTCTGGTTCGGTAATTGCGAAATTTCCGCACAATTCGCAAGCTCGGCGCACGTGTTGTTTTATTTATATTTTCCCATGTAAGCTAACAAATACGATCGATTTTCCAATAATTTTCTCACCGATATAGCAAATTAAACAGCTTTTCAAATCTCGGAGAAATTTTCCAATCGTTCAAATAGTTTTCCGGAAAATTGACAAAAACTCGAGGATTGGCGTTACATTTTTATAATTCGGTGCCTTAAGAATACCAATTTTTAATAATCGATTTCTCCGCTATTTGATAAGATATTGCATTAGAAAGATGCTTTTAATAAGAACGTTTTTATATCGGGAAATTCCGATTGAATTGTGGATTACAGAGGGTAATCGTGAAGCGTGTTTTACTAAAAAAAATTCGTATTCCCTCCTACAATTTAGCCAAAATACCCAATATTTCAATGATTTTCTTAGAGAATTTATCAAATCTTCGGTTGCTAGCAAATTTGTTAATTTTCCAAAAAATTGTCGAGAAATTTGCATCTCTTAATTTTTTTCTCGTTTCCGTTGAAACGTATAAAATACGTTTCTATTAACGTAATATCTACAAGAAATTTATTCTTTCGAATATTTTACTATTGTGTGTTTTATTAAAGTTGAAAAAACAGCATAAATGTTACTTTGATGTGGTCTCGAAAAAGTTGTACGAGTTGTAAATTTTCGTAATTTGTTGGTAAAGTATTTGCAAATTGGCAATTTAAAACTGTTCAGTTTTCATTAGAAAATTGCATGTTACAAAGCTAATATTGTTTATAGTTTTGCAAAATAAGTGTTTCTTTGTGTTTTATCGAAGAAACCAACAGACAGAGTTGATTCAATTTTCATAAGAGCATCATGTTTTATTATTTGTAAGTTTTCTAGAAAATTGCACACAACATATGCTACAATGCACACACAAATGTTGAAATGTTGAGTATTTTTCAACAGCGATTTACAAGCTTTTCACTTCAACAAAACAATATTAAACTTGTGTGTTTTTTTGGTGTGTGTTGCCAAGAAAAAATCCGTACAAAACGACAAATTGTCGGTGGAGTTGATTTTTTTATATCGAGTTGAGAGGCGGTGAAAGTTTCGTGTTTCCTAGATGATTTTGAATATTTTCCTATTTAAGCGGTGAAAAGGAAGCCGGACTGACTGTATTTTGTTGAACGGAACCGGCAAACTTTTAAAAGTTATTCATTGTACGACTTTCCCCGTTCCCTTAAATTTTTTCCTCTGTCTGTATATGCTATATATATATAGATATATTTAACAAGTTAAAAAGGTCGGAAGGATTGGACCGAAAGGGTCGGTTCTCGCGCTCCTGTGTATTGTATTTGTTCAGAGTTTCGCTTCAAGGCTTGAAGATTTACTGGATCTGCAAGCGCTTTTGTATAAACGAAAACGGAGCTACATTGTAAAATGTTCAACTTTAAATAAATTGTATTATTTCCATCAAATGTGCACTAGTGAATTATTTTAGTTGCTTTATATAAAATTACTATTCATAATGATATAGCACACAGTTGGCCAATTCTAATTGCAAATCGTAAATTCCAACAACAGATAAAACTATTGTAGGTATTGAAAGGATTGTTTAGAATTCCAAATGGGGCTTTAGGTACAATTATCAGATTCCGCAATGGGAATAGGGCTATATGATCTTGTATCCTGTCGACCGTAAAAAATTTCAGACGTGATGTCCACTCCAATAACACGAATGCGACCGGTTGTGTGCTTGTTCCGATGAAAGGCTCAACGGTTCGTTTCATCCCTGACATAAGGGCTTGAAACATTCTTCCGGCAATGATATATCAACGATGTCCAAAACCACACCCATTCTAACCGCAACAAACGCCTCTAATTAACCGAAATCGATCAAAAAATATGAATCTTTGTTGGATTTTGTATCAAGTCGGAAAGTTCAAGGAAAAACGCAAAGTTTTCGAGATAACAACGAGCCGGTTCTTAATTAGATTTTAAACAACAAATTGAAACAAAGAACAGGAATTTCGATGTACAACTGGGATGATTGTGGAAATTTCACCGATCGGTATTGTAAAAATTGAGTTTGCAAATCAACCGATTCCAGGATCTTTCATTAGATGAAACCGAGACGAATCGGAGTGTTGTACAATAAAACAACACCAGTTCGGATCTTGTTGGATTGCAAAAGTTATTTTGATATGTTTGTGGATATGATGGAATACCGATTTAATTATTTATTTGATTCGCGTTGGTAAGAATTTTAATGCAACTTTTCAAAAAATTCCATTAAACTGTCTCAAACTATACTGCTATTAAAATAATTGAATTTTTTTAATTATAAGTGGAAACCGAAGGCGTTCTATTTGGTGGAATTGTATTTAGATTCCATCTCAACAAAGAGACAACTTTCATATAGTCGATTTTTCATTCAATTGTAAAGAAACGGTTTCTTTTTGTTGACGATTCGTTGGCGTCACTGTCGCGCCATCGTTCTATCATCGAATGAATAAAATTCATTAAACTACCAACCCTCGACTTGTATGTTAAAGAAAACAACGATAAATTACAACAAACTTAAGACATGTACAGATCCAACATATGTATCAAATTGGTATTGCTCCTCCACAATGTACCAATTGAAAGTTTCTTGTTTCTAGTTCATGTCTCGAATACTCTATACGGGAACATTGAAGCAATCAAAACGACCAGGACTTTAGTTTATATCAACGATTCTATACTATTCGTTGAGACGATCTGTTTTCTATACTAGTAGATGTGAATAGCGTGAATTGAATAGAGGCAACTTCATATAGGTTTCATTCTATTTGTTGATGTTTTGCGGTATAAACCGAAAACATCACGATATCAAGTTACTTGAAAGGTTATTTGGACCGGTGCCGAGTTTATACAAACCATCAAAGGGCCAACCCGGAATTTGGTCACCTTATTTAGCCAACCAATTCTTATTAGATTTGAATTTTATTAATTAAAAAGTTGAACATTGTCTACAACAACAACAACAACACCAACAAAACTCCTTTGAATTTGAACTAATTGATTTTTCATTAAAAAAGTTTTACGAGTTAACTTTGTTCGTTCTTTAGTTTTTGTTGTTGACGTTCCGGAACGGTTGTTTCAACTTCCTTTTAGAAAGAAACACTTGGAAGTTGCGCGATATTAATCCAACAAATCTGCAATTGGTTAGTTTGATTGAAAATTGCGCGAATTCGCCTAATAAACACCTGAAAAACCGACATGGATACGTTGAAGCCGTGCCAAATTTGTATACAACTGGATGAAGCGTTCCTTTTTCAATTCTATTCAACTTTTTAACGGCACATATTCGGAGAATCGTGCACAATAAATCGTTTTCGGTGTAAATCAATTGGAAATAATCCACTAAAACTACAACGAAACAACGGTGTAGAACTCGATTATTTGAAATATGAGAGGGTTAAAACGTTATGAATTAAAGTATTGGTCTTTTCTGGTAGATTTACTAGTGCAAATAACTAAAATCAACATTTATTTTGGTATAAATTACCAACGAACACTATTAACTAACGAAGAACCGCTAATTCTTAACGTTTCAATAAATTCCATTCGAGTCGATTGTAAATAATCAACATTGTCGGAATTCCTTTGATTCCGATAGTTTTTTCCATCCAGTTTAACAAATTCTTTGGCGATTATAACAATATTGAAATCGACCGACTTTTTCCACGAAAACATCTTTGTTACGGTTTTTTCGTTCGAACTATTGAAATATTTCGAATTAATATCGAAATTCTCCAACAAATTCGAGTTTATTCTTGTTGTCCAACAAGATAATTTCCATTGGGAGCCGTATTTTTTGTCAAATTTTTGTCGTGAAACCCTGTTGAGGCTCGAGGTTTGATTTAAAATTGCAAAATTTGAATATTTCGAGGGCATAATTGGGTTGCAACAATCAACTAGTTGTCTGAGTTGGGTTGTAAACTTTTATAAAACTTAGAACTTAATAATTTAAATTTCGCTCTAATTAACAAGAGTACAAAACGGCTTGCATATGCATTACAAACTGCAATATCCCTAAAGATAGATAGTTAAAGGGGTGAACTAGGATTGGGGTAGTTTGATGTTGTATTTGGGGGTTGTTTTTTGTTTCTTGTTCCTTTATGTTTGCGATAACGTCACAGCTTGGACAAACCAAGCGAATTATGAAAATCCAATACTGTAGATGGCAGTTATTGTTTTGTGGAAGATTATTTATGAGAGTTGAGGGGTTGTCGAAGCAATTTGATAGCCGACAATTCGACAGATGAGAAATTGGCAACAACCAACGTATAGACAGTGGAAAAACACTATTACTATAAATAATTATTTAACAATAAATCGATTTTTCATATGGAAGTAAATCGAAAGTTTTCCACGAACAGGAGTTTCGTTCGATTTTTTCCCGTTTCTTAAACTCTAACTTTTAAAACATCTTTCCAGTTTCTCCCTCGAGTATTGCAATTTTATTTATTTATTTTTTCATTGTCAGAATCCATGTTTTGTTGGTTTCGTTCTTTATTTTGAGAGCATCAACTTTTCAATTTCACGTAGAAGCTCCACTAATGACAGAGCTTATAAAAATCAACTTTTCAGGAAATATTCCCGATATATAGAAAAATAGCCGCCGTACAAAAATGCGTTTCAAATTAAATAAAGAACAATATGTTGGAAGTTTTTCGGAACGTTACCCGTTTCTTTAATAGATAATCCTCCAATATGTAAGTTCCAGTGATTCATGCAGCTGTTACCTAAAAGTTTACGGAAAGCTGTTCGTTTTTATTGTCAACGCCTGTTACTCTACCCGTCTACTTTTCACAAGAGAGGAAAAAATCGCGTGTTTATTATTCGATTGTAATTTGGCCAATTTTTTCTCCATTTCGCAATTTCTCGATACTCCTACGAATTTAATTGAATACAGTTTGAACAACAATCCGATTTAATTCGTCCAAATATTGGGGTATTAATTGTAATCTGACAGTTGGTTTCCGAAATCCGGATTTAATTCAACTGGTCGTTTTCTAGGAGGTTTGCCTTTTTAACCAAGTTAACTTTTAATTTCAACAAATCAAACAGTTAGAAAAAAATCGAGTCCAATACTATGGAGACTAAACCGATTACATCCAAAATACTGAACAGGATGGCGATCAATACAAAAATGGGGAGAAAATCTAGAGAATTGGATTGGAAGTGAATTGAAATATTCTAGTGATATGTTGACTGAACATTCACAATAATTTAATTTTTCCCTCGGCCTCCTCGCTCTTCTTAAATACCCATCCAATCAGGAATTGGGTCCTTTCAACATAATAATAATATTTTTTTATCGTTCGACAAGTAAATAGATCGACAGAAAGTTTCATTAAACGATGAAACTTTCTAATAAACAAAAAATCGCGAAATTTATCAGCTATTCAAATATACCTCTATTCGAAATAATAATTGTTCAAGACAAGTTTTTTTTCCATCAACTTCAAGCTTCATGAAGCTTTTATCAATCGCTAATAAATTAACCGTTGCTTTTTTTCCAGTTGTATGAAACCCAGACGATGTAAATTTCTTTCAAGTTTCCTGCCCAATTCGAAGATTTTTCCAGTCATTTCTCTTGTTGTTTATCAACTTTAACAGTACGAAATACAATAAAATACAAATGAATTCATTTGGGAAACTTTCAACTTCAATCGTATGAATATTTCAGGTTTTAATTCGAAATTGATCGGCCGATCTTCGGTGTTTTTTTTTTGTTGTGTATATAAAGGGGTGATGTTGAACATTTACACGATCATTTGTCGCGTCTAGATGTAAAATTAGAAACACCAATCCAACCGAAAATAACTAAACGGAAATTACAAGCTATCAAATCAAAAATGGGCCGCCCTTTGAAACGAAAAACGTATAGAACTTTAGGAATTCTCCACTTTTACGAGATCTTGTTTACTTTATCGCACCATTTAACGTAAAATATAAAAACAAATACGTTTCATTTAGGGGCTTTTCAAAGATCTGTTCGATTTTCTAGCCGGCAAATACCCCAATTTTGCTGTATTGTTGGGTTGTAATGGATTTAAAAAAAAATTGTGCAATATGCGAAATAAATCAGGTATTTTAATGATTTATCAGCAGAAATGGAAATAAAATCCAACTAACAGGGATTATGAATTCTATTTTTATTTAATTGATTGCCCATATATTCAACACATTATTAATGTACTAATTCACTACACTTATTCAATATTGATAGTTTTTACGCAATGCTCGGAGTTTAAAAAAAAACTACAAATATCCACGTGGTTTTCTTAATTTGCCAATTAAAATCTCCTAATTACAATCTCTTTTTTGTCAAGTTTATCTAGTGTAGGCTTTAACAAATCGTAATTTTTGAACGATTCCCATTTTTCAATCACCATAATTGAAATACTTCTAGATTTTGTTGAATTCTTTATTTGTTACTGCATTTTAGATCTAAAATATTACTCTTTGCAATTTTTACAATACAATCGTTTTAATAATAATGTTACAATAAATTTCGTGAATTTTTCAAATAATTTGTTTCTAGAAATTTAGAGTCATCTAGTGTCACTCGCTGTAACTAAATAGTATATAATTTGACTGTAAGATGGCTCTAATTTCAAACGCTCCGCCACTCCACCTGTCAAGCGAGTACTATCGAGAAAGTTCATTCTTTCGTTTTGTGTATTTTGTGTTGCCTAATTACAATATTTTAAATTTATAAAAAACCATTTCAGGTTAAAAATTATCAGAATATACAATAAATACGTCGATTATTTATTTCAATGTTAATTGTCAATCGTAGATAGATTTTATATAAACATTGATCTGGACAAATTTAAATTAACATTGAATTCGACAATATGAAATGAGCCTTCTCGTATTCTATGCAATATAAATCGATAATACTTTGATATAGCCATTGTTTATAAATGGAAGATGTCCGGTAAAGTGAGATAGATAATATAGAGCTATCTCTTCCCAATGAGCGACATGGTGTCATAGATCTGTGAAATATGTGGATAGTTTTCTTTAGTTACGACTATAGCGCCTAACATATCAACAAGGTAGGCAACACATTAAACTTACCCAATACATGCCACACAATTTTGGAGTAAAATAGATTCTAGATGTAATTTTAAAACGTTGACGCAACGTAAGCTAACCGCTTCAAGTTATCTTGTTTTTCGGGGGTAAAAACGGTAAACGGTACATACATTCAGACAGTTTCTTCTTTTTAAATCTTTGATAAGAATACAACAACGGAACGATTACGTAACTTACATAACATTCTATTCGAGTCTTGCCAGTGCCTTTTCAGTTGAGTTTTGGCGGTCGAGGTGTTAAGACCGTTTGATCGTTGAAATACTATCGATTTTAATAATAAATCCACACTTTTTACCGTTCTTCAAATTTAATTATTATTAAATTGATTAATTTACATCTTTCTTTAAACAAACTGTTAGTAATATTGTTTCACAAATTTAAAAATAAATTTAGGTGCGTTTTTAAAACTGAATGTTAATGCTAGTGTTGGTGCCAATCTGGTTGGAGGAGCAGTAAGTCATCCCTTGGAATTAGGCGATAAGAAGTCAACGAAAGGGTTAGTTGAACTATTAAAATAATCATGCTTCAATTCAACCTTTACAGTTGGAAATAATTTCAAATTACTAATCGTTTTTTTTCTTTTTCTAATTACAGAAGGTTTGAATAGTGTGGACCAGGAGGCGTTGTTTAAGGGGCGCGTTACCGGTACTTGTAGGTGTTAGGAACTTGTTAGGTACATTTAAGCAACGGCATTCCCTTTGTAATAAGGTATTGGTATTGATATTGGATATATCCATCGCGATTAACTATGCATTGTCTCTTTCATATTAGCTTTATAGTGGATTAGGCCTCCAGGGGATATCACTATAAAAAAACGTACCCTGTGCTTTACCTCAATGGTGGTGTGGAAAAAAGCACACATTATTTTTACGGATCAACAATTGTATTTAAATTTATAGAGAATTCACGATTTTTTTATAAAACTATGGTCGTAGAAATTTGGAAATATTTGAGATGCGATGCTGCGGTTGCAACTATTTATTACTGTTATCAGAAATGGCAATCCATCAGTAACTCATCTTCATTTAAATATTGATCTATTGGATTAATTGCATGGATGGATGCAAGATTTTAATAGATAAATTAATAATACATATCACTGAAGATATTAGACAACAAATGGTGTATTTACGGACTCGGTTTAAATTATTAACTATTATCTTAAATAATATTAAAACTTTACAATATTTATTATTTATTTTAAATAACGATAGAATAAAATTCGTAATTTTTGTAGATCACTTTATTGTGCAGTATAATTGTGAAAAATTCATAAATATAGGCAACATGATATACATACATGATATTAATTAAAGTATATTGTGTTGCCTATAATTCAGATTTATAAGTATTTTTGTAATTTGGAATGTATTCAAAATTTAAATAAAGGAATTAACTGATATACTTCTCTATTCTGTAAATCCACTCATCTGTAGTATATATTCCAATAAATGATTTTCTAAAATTTTATTAAAATTTGGTATTAGGATATTAGGAGACGATTGGAAGTATTCCGTAGGTTTAGAGAATTTTAAGAAATATGGCAACACTGTAAGTTAATAGTGGCCTACATTCAATATCAAAGAAAATGGCAACGTTGCAAAAATGATTTTCTAAAATTTTCTTAAAATTTTGTATTAGGATATTAGGAGTTGATTGGAGGTATTCTGTAGATTTAAAGAATTTTTACGAAATTTGGCAACCTTATAAAATATGTTAAGCATTGTTGCCAATTTATTTGGAAATTCTTTGAATCTACGGAATACCTCCGACTATCTCCTAATATCCTAATACCGAAAATTTTTCAGAAATTGCAAGTTTTGAAACCGTTGAGTATTAGGATATTAGGAGTCGATTGGAGGTATTCCGTAGATTTAAAGAATTTTCAGAAATTTGGCAACATTGGCCTCAATTTTAAGACATAGTTGCCAAAATTCTTAGATTTCTTCGATTCCCACCATCAAAACAAAGAATTTTCGGGAAAAAACAATAGTTTTGATCGTCAATTCATTTTATTTTATAACTAAAATATGTACATTTTATTACAAATATAGAAAGTGAATACTTGTTGAAAATAATAAAGTATAACCTAAAAATTGCATTACTTGATTTCTATACGAATAATATGATTAAATTTCAAGCAACACAAATTCGTTAAAATTATAAATTGTAAAAATGACGAAAGAATTAATAAATAACGAGTGATAAATCAAATAAAAGTGAAAATTATAAATATTGTAAAATAGGCAACACAACATGCACATTTTAATTGATGTGTATTGCCTATATTTCAATGTTTCAGAGACAAATAGGCAACACAATAAACATGTTATTTTAGTGTATGTTGTGTTGCATATACTTGCACGTTTTCATTACACTAATAAGAACATTATGAAATATTTCTTTTCGTTACTAATAAATAATTAATAAAACTCAATAATTTCATTCTACCGAAATTTCCAACAGTGCCTGTGTTAAAGTTGATTTCCCGGACATTGTAACATGCAAATAAAATTCAATTTCAATCAGAAATGTATACAACTTCGACACAAGCCTGTTGAAAATTGCTTCAGTACTTCGTATTATAACATCTCTAGTATATGTTCTCCAAATCTCAGCAAACACCATCTTTACCATTATCAATTCTCATCAAAATGTTGGTATTTTAGTAGATAAGTCTTGTCATTTCCAAAAATTGTAAGTAATCCTAGAAATGAATTCAATCAAAATTAACAAACAACAAAACTTATAGAAGTTTTCACTGACTAAACGATTGGCCAAACACATAAAATTAGTTCACAATAGATTCGGTAACAGTGAAATTGAGAGATTGTTGAAATATTGGTCCTATTATAAACATTCAAAACTATAAGCAGATGTTTTTTAAAATGTCAGAGGGTATCATTCATATTTGTAAAATAATTTCAATATTTTTCGTTCAAATAGCTTGAAATAATTCTACAAAACATCTGTAGCCATAACAAGTTTTAAATATTTACGATGGGTGCAATATTTCACTAGTCCATCAATTTCCTTGTTATCGAATCTATTGTAAATTAATTCTATCACTTTAACCAATCTCTTAGCTCATAAAAAATACTTATGTATATCAATGTAGTACTCTATAATCGATCATAACGATGGCTCTGGAATATATCACGAAAATATCGATTCAAAACATTTTCAACACTTAATCACTCCACAATTTCACTTATAATTTGCATTATTTTACAATCACACAATTCATT
>JACDRP010001158.1:0-12538 GCA_013841185.1 Hycleus phaleratus | reverse complement strand
TTCACTCATTTAAAGGAAGATTGACGGAAACATAACGGAATTAAAGTCCGTAATTTAGTAATATAATCTAATCTATTAGAAATTTAGTAACTTTATACTTAATTGACATTACAATTGAATTATCGTCTAAATCATTGGTTGTTTTAAAATTCGGCGCCTCTATAGAAAACCAATCAAAAACATACTGCTAGTTTAGCGGTTATTTTCAAATTTTGCGCCACGAAATTAGAACTAATAAGATTTCTTTTATATAAAATCGATATTTAGCCAATGAATTGAATATATTAATGTAAGATTGCCAAATTCAAACATTTTTCAGTAAATCCACCGATATAACCTAAAATTCTTGTATATCCCTCGTATATTCAGACATATAAAACCCATCTCTACAATATGACATTTACAACAACATTGCCACATCGATAACTATTAACAATAAAACCTTCACAAATTCGATTAAAATAATTTAAAAACCATAAAATATAAGTAAATATTACAAATAGACAATTTCCGCAAATTTTCCACAAATTAATCTGTAATAATCGACGAATTTCCGGATAATTTCCCGAAAATAGAGAATCCGGTTGTACATGACAACACTGTAGCGAGTTTGACAACAATGACAGTAAGCTAACCTAGAAATTTGCGCGTATCCATCGGAAAATTCGAAGATGGAAAATCCGGCCGACGACGGCCCCAGTGGCCCGATCGGGGCGGAATTCCTCGTGAACTTCACCGCCGACGTGCAGCGGGCCATCGAGGAGGTCCTCGCGCAAACGGAGCCCGACCCGGACAAGGACCCGTTGGACGACTCGAATTTCAACTGTATCGACCACATCAACCAACTGTTCCCCACCGAACAATCGCTGACGAATCTCGACGAGACCGTCATCAAAATGGAGAATAAAATCCAACAGATCGACCACGAAATCAGCCAATTGATCAAAGAACAGATCACCACCAACAACGACGGTTATTTGGCCATTGACGATTCGCAGCGCATCATCAAACAGTTGTTTTTGCACATCAAAGACATCAAAGAGCGTGCGGAAAAATCGGAGGAGATGGTGCGCGAAATAACGCACGACATCAAACAATTGGATTGCGCCAAAAAGAATCTCACCCTATCGATAACAACATTAAATCATTTAAATATGCTGGTAAGTGGGGTGGATAATTTGAAATTATTACAACAAAAACGGCAATATAACGAAATTGTATTGCCGTTACAAGCGATCAATGAAGTCATGTCGTATTTTGAACAATACAAAGATATCGATTATATACAGAATTTGTATGGGCAAATCGAAACAATCCATTACGAATTGGGCGAGCAGATAGTCCGCGAATTTAAGGAAATTTTCAATAACGGCAACACCGCTAATTGTAGTAATAATGGTGGGAATTCCACAATAACGCCATCTATCCGACAACAATTGACACAATCATTAAATATCATAACCATCTTAGATTCGCGTTATCGTAACGATTTAATTAAATGGTTTATTAATTTACAATTACAAGAATATCGCCATTTATTCGATATTACCGAAGATATTTCATGGTTGGATAAAATCGATAAACGCTACACGTGGTTGAAGCGCCATCTATTAGAATTCGAACAACATCTAGTGGGTATATTTCCGTCAAATTGGGAAATCTCCGAACGTATAGCTGCGGAATTCTGTACGTTAACACAACAACAATTAACAACGATAATGTTGAAACGTAAACAAGAGATTGATGTGAAATTATTATTATTTGCTATACAGAAAACCGCGAATTTTGAAAATTTATTAGCGAAACGTTTCACGGGGATTACCCTAATTGATAAATTTGTTAAACCGATTACGGATAGTTCGCAATTGTTTCACGGTCTTATCAGTTGTTGTTTTATCGCACATTTATCGATTTATATCGATAGTGTTGATAAGAATCTGGCCGATTTGATTGAACGTTTCGTTTTAGATGAAAAACAATCGATTATAACAAACGATAATCAAACTCTAATATTATCAAGTTGTCCGGATTTGTTTGTTTTCTATAAAAAGAGTCTAATACAATGTCAACAATTGGATAACGGTCAGACTTTATTGAATTTAATTCGAATTTTTAAAAAGTATTTAAATGAATATTGCGAACGGGTATTGTTGAATAATTTACCGAAATTAGAGTCATCATCATCGGCATCATCGAATTCAACATTAGTTACATCATCATCCCTATCGTCGGCTACTAGTGATTTGAAGAAGATCTCAACGAGCGGTCTAATTCAGAATTTCTCATCGTTGTTGAAAGATGGCGATGTTTATGTACGTTTAACAAAAACTGATTTGATTAAATGTTGTTGTTATTTGTTGACCGGTGAGTATTGTTTGGAGACTACACAACAATTGGCCGACAAATTAAAGGAGAAAATCCAATCGGAGTTTGTTGAACAGATCGATTTGACGCATGAACAAGATGGTTTTCATAAGTGAGTAGATGGGGTTTTTTTCGGTTGTAGTTGGTATGATTGTTTGGTTTTAGGGTTATTTCGAGTTGTATCCAGATTTTGGTGCAGGATTTGGAGAATGCGTGTGAACCGGCCTTAACTGCAATGACAAAAGTATGTATTATTATTTGTTTACGGTAATTTGTGTCAAGTTGGTTTGTGTGTTAGAGACAATTGATAATTTAGTGTAATTTGTTTAGATAGAGTTGGTAGTATTGTTTGTCATTATTCAATTTAGTGCTTTTCTTTGTATTAAGTTGCTACTATTTGATTTTTCTGTGATTTATTTCATTGTCAATATAGGTTATGGTTTTGTTTGTTAACAATTGTTGATTATGTCTAGTTGTTTGTTGTTATTTGATTTTAATGAGTTTGTATCAATGTAGGCTATGGATTGAGAACGTATAGTGGAATTTGTTTCTCAACTTTAATTATCCAGTTTTTCTTTATTTGTATGTGTGTGTGTGTGTGTGTGTGTGTGTTAGAAAGAAATACTAGATTTTTTAATTTAGTGTTATTTGTTTGGGTAGAGTTGGTAGTATTGTTTGTCATTTATTCAATTTGAATGAATTTTGATCGAAGTAGACTCTAGATTTGGTGTGTTTTATAGAAAAAAACAATAGATTTTCCAATTTAGTACTTTTACTTGTATTGGGTTGGTAGTATTGTTTGTCGTTATTCAATTGAGTGTTTTTCTTCGTATTAAGTTGGTAGTATTTGATTTTTCTGTGATTTATTTGGTTTAAATACGTTGTTGTCAATATAGGTTATGGTTTTGTTTGTTAACAATTGTTGGTTATGTCAAGTTGGTAGTATTGTTTGTTGTTATTCGAGTTGAATGAGTTTGGATCGATGTAGGCTATGGATTGAGAACGTATAGTGGAATTTGTTTCTAAAATTTAATCATCCAATTTCTCTTTATGTTGTATGTTATTAGAAAGAAATACTTGATTTTCTAATTTAGTGTCATTTATTTGTTTAAAGTTGGTAGTATTGATTCGAATTAATTTCGATCAGTTTAAATTGAGAACGTATAGCGTAACTCAATTCTATAGTTCTCTTTCTCTTGATGATTTACTAAAACAGTTAATTTTTTAATTTAGTGTTATTTATTTGGGTAGAGTTGGTAGTATTGTTTGTCATCTGGGATTCACCATTTTGATTTCAATAATTTTCTATCAATGTAGACTATGAATTAAGAACGTACAATGTAACCTAGTTAGTGTCGTAGTTTAGTTCATATTTTATTTGATTTGATGTTTGTTCTTCCTCTCTTGCTTTCTCTCTTTTTTTCTTTCGATCTCTCTCTCTCTCTCTGTCCCTATTTCATTCTCTTTCTTTCTCACTTTCCCTCTTTCTCTCTTTTTCCCTCCTTTTTCTATTTCTTTCTCTCTTTCCCACTTTTCTTCTTCACCACTCTCTTTCTGTCTTCCCCCTTCCCACTATCACTCTCTTCTCTCCTTTTTTATTGTCTATCTTTCTTTTTTCCCATTTTTTTTCTCTCTTCCGTTCTCTCACTCGTTCCCCTTTTCTTTCCATCTATCCTTCACTATTTCTTTCTCCTTCACTCTCGTTCCCTTTTTTTTTCTCTCTTACCCTCTTTCTTTCTCTTTCTGTCTATTACCCTCTTTCTTTCTCTTATCCGCTTTCCTTCTTCCCCTCTCTCTTGTCTTTCTCTCTTTATTTCTTTCTTTGTTTCATTCATTCTCCCTTTCTTTCGCTCTTCACTCTTTTTTCTTACTTTCCCTCTTTCTCTTTTTTCTTTCTTTGGTCATTTCTTTGTTTTTTCTTTCTCTCTTTCCTTGTCTCTCTCTCCTTTCTCTCTATTTTCCAGTCTTTTGTTCTCTCTTTTTCTTTCTTCCTTTATCTCTTTCTCCTTCCCTCTCTTTCCCACCTTCTTCCTCTCCCTATCTTTTTTCTTTCTCGCTTTTTCTTCTTTTAGTTCATTTCATCAATTCTAGGTTTTTTCTTTCTCTCTATCTTTGTCCCTCTCGCGTTCTCTCTCTCTTCCAGTCTTGTTCTCTTTTTTTCTCCCTTTATCTCTTTCTCATGCTTTCTCCTTCTCTCCCCCTCTCTCACTTTCCCACCTTCTTTCTATCTCTCTCTCTATCTTTTTTCTTTCTCGCTTTTTCTTCTTTTATTTCTCTCTATTTCTTTCTATCTTTAATACATTCTCTTTCTTTCGCTCTTCACTCTTTTTTCATGCTCCCCCTCCTTCTCTTTTTTCTTTCTTTAATTCTTCCTCTGTTTTTTCTTTCTATTTTTCTTTTTCTCTTCCTTTCTTCCACTCTTTCCCTCCTTCTCTCTCTCTCTTTCTCCTTTCTTTTTCTCTCTTTCTGTCTTTTGCCCCACTTATTTCCTCTCCCTTTCCCTCCCTCTATCTCTTACCTCCTTTCACTGTCTATCTCTTTCTTTATTTTTTTTTTTGGTTTTTTCGTTCTCTCTTACTTTCGCTCTTCACTCTTTTTTCTTCCTCTCCCTCTTTCTCCTTTTTCTTTCTTCAATTCTTTCTATTTTTCTCTCTGTTTTTCTTTGTTCCTTTATCTCTCTCTTTTTCTATCTCTCTATATTTCTTGCTTCTTTCTCTATTTCTCCTTCTCTCTCTTCTCCTCTTTCTTTCTACCTTTCTTTTACTTTTTTCTTTCATTCTTCCTTTCTCCAATCTTTCTCCCTCTTTTTCTCTTTCTTTCTCTCTTTTTCTTTCTTTTTCTCTCTGTCTCCTTTCTTTTGTTTCTTTGATTTCCTTTTCCTTTAATTATTTGACAATACTTCCCGTCAACTTCTTTATTTCTACCTTATTTTTCAATCTATCTATCTTTTTTATTTCTAATTGTTTCCTTTTCTTACTTTCGTATCCTACTTTCTTTGTCTCTTGTCTTTCTTTCTTTTTCAACTCCTTTTATATTTTTTCTACAGTTTACTTTTTTTGTCTACTTTTTATTTCCTCCTTTGCCCCCCACCCTATTTCTCTCGGTCTCTTTCTTTTCCTCTTTTTTTTTTCGTTTTTATTTCTTTTTTTTCCCACTCTATCTTCTTTTGTTTCTCTTTAACTTTTTCTTCAATTTCTTTTGCTATAATCTCTCATTCTTATTTTTTTTTTTTGTTTTTTTCGATTTGTTTCTTTCTTTGTCTAGCCTACTCTAGAAACAATTCCATTTCAAAAAAAAAGTTTCCATCTTTTTTCCACTTATTTAGAATCTCAATTTTCTATTTCTATTATTTCTACTACCAACACAAAAATCTAGTCTTTTATGGAAGTTTGAAATTAGAATATAGTTGGCTATGCCTTTGTTACGCACAGTTGTAACTTGATTTGCTTTTGTTGATGTAGTTTTTGAATGAATCAAGCTATCACTCTATGTAACCAAAATCATAGCCAACTTTTCTATATTTATATTTCCATCTTTTTCTAATATTAATAACCGTTTATTTGTTGTTTTTTTTTTCTAGATACAATGGCAAAATATCGATGCAGTAGGCGATCAGAGTCCATATATAACCTCAATCATAACAAATCTAAAACAAACAATCCCAATAATACGTGAGAATTTAATCAATTCCCGTAAATATTTCATACAATTTTGCATAAAATTCATCAATCAATTCATACCGAAATTCCTCTTAACAATCTACAAATGCAAACCGATCAACACCGAGGGTGCTGAACAATTACTGTTAGATACGCACATGTTGAAAACAATCCTATTGAATCTACCATCGATCGAATCGAATATCAATCGACAACCGCCGATGTCCTACACAAAATTAGTGATCAAACAAATGACAAAAGCTGAGATGATATTGAAAATTGTCATGACACCGGTTGATCCAACCAAATATTTCATTGAACAATATCGCAAATTATTACCGGATGGACAATTGAGTGATTTTTGTAAGATTTTAGATATGAAGAATGTCAAACGACAAGAACAGGCTGTCTTGATTGATATCTTTAAAAATTATAAAAATTAATGTATTCAAACATTCCCTTAGAATTTAAATTGTAATTAAACTGTAACACCCTGTAATTGGGTTTATTTTTCGAAGACACCCGGTATATGGCGCCAATCCAACACCAATAGTAGGCAACACAAAATACACACACAACAGTTGCTATAGTGACAAATGGATAGGTAGTATAAAGCGGTACCTACACGTTAAATATTGCTTTATTTAATGCTATTAATCTAATTAAAACTTGAAAAAATCAACAAAATTAATTTATTGTATTGTTAGTAATGAATAATATTTAGAATTAATAAATAATTAAATTATAACACCCGGTAGTTTCCTTACTTTGAAACATCAATAATAAAAATGGCAACATTGATAAATTAGGCAACACAAAATACATGCACGCCGTAATTTGAAGTTACCGCTTCTATAAAGCGGTACTTACACGTACAATATTGCATCAATTGAAAATAGTATAAAGCGGCACCTACACGTTAGGTTTTGTGTTATTATTGATAACGCTATTAATCCAATTCATAAACTTAAAAATATCCACAAATATAACATATTGACTTAAATCACAATTAAATGAATTACTCTGTTTTATGGCTATTGAAACTAACCCTTTTAAATACCAACGATTTTGGTATTTGACAATAAAACCGGCGCCACTATCACCAGTACACGGGCCTTGATTGTTCCTCTTACCGGCACAAAACGTCATTTCTGAAGTGAGGTTATAATAGGCGCTATTCGACCGTAAACACTCCTCTTGCGACACGATAGGCATGTGGACTTTATGGGGTTGTGGTACTGTCTCTTTACCGTTCTCATCCTTACCCCAACCGGCGACAATCCCATCACCATTACCACCATTAAAATTCCGTGTAGTATCAGTCCATAAACAGATCGGATGGATTTCTTTACGCGGAATTATGGGTTGGTTCAATTCGATTATAACCAAATCACCATGGGCGGTGTATTGTCGATAATCGGGATGGACATTTATCGATTTAGCTGTACGTAGAATTGTTTTCGGTGAAATTGCCCAATGGGTTAAATTTGACCGACCCATTACTAATAGCATATCGTCAATTTTGATCAATGGTGAATTATAGAATTGGACACAATGGGCGGCTGTTATAATATGGCGGTTTGTTATCAAATTTGCCGTACATTGGAAATCGTAAGATACGCCATTACGTCTAAATAGACCAACTAACCATGGGAATTCATTATCGGAGGTTAGTTCGCCGTTTATGATTAACGATTGGATATCGTTTGCTATACCGCAATAATTTTTTAGGTTATTTTCGTTGTTGTTGTTGTTATTGTTGGCGACACGTTGTATAAATTCGGTTGTTGTATCGATCGGTGTTGTTTCTTTTAAAATTGTATTAAAATTATTGGTAATTGGTTTAATTGTTGTTGTTATTTTCGAAAGATCACCACCTATACGTACCGGATATTCTATGATGAAATGTCGTAGAGTTTGCCATAAATTCGTTACGCCCTCTGGACTAACTGGAATAACAATTGAAATTTGAATTGAAATCATAATTGCTACCATTTAAGGTATTACAGATAGGCTAAATTGCAATTTTTCGGTAGCAGTGATTGCTATTACTGCTATTTTTTGGTGTAGCATAGGCAACCAACTATTAGTTTGTATTACACACTAATAATTGGTTGCCTATATTACACTAACTGCTATAACTGTTATCCAAAAGCAATCGATTACTAATTATTGAAAAATAACAGGTTCGTAATTATAGTTACGTAAAGTCGTAGCTTAGTTCGGGTGTTTATTGCAAAATTCGAAATAAAATCGGATTGTACACCCTGTATCCTATCTAGTTGGCTTTGAATTCAATACGTAGTGTCGTAGCTTTCTTCCAATATTACAAAGGTAAATTTCAAATTTTATAAAATAGGAATCAATCTACGACAACCAAAGAATTGCCAACTGTCGGGTTAATTTAACAATCACAATCGTTTTAATAACGTAAAGTCGTAGCTTAGTTCGGCCGTTTATAGAAAACTGCAACGATATTATAATGAAAACATCCATATCGAGCATACCACATCTAGTTGGCTTTGAATTCGGCATATAGTGTCGTAGCTTTCTTCAGACTTTACATTAACATTTGTGAAAATTTATAAAATATGAACCTATCTACGACACTACGTAATCAAGGAATTGCCAATTGCAAAGTAGATTACCGTTACACAATCGGCCCTGGTTTAAATAATGTCGAGTCGTAGCTTAATTCGGACACTTGACAACTACATTAACAAATGTTAAATTTAATAATATATGAACTAATCTACGACACTTCATAATCAAGCAAATTATGGAGCTAGATTTATTTGATAGCGTAATATAAATATTTTACATCACAGTTAACCATGGTTTTAATAAAGCAGAGTCGTAGCTTAGTTCGGTCGTTTATAGCTTTCTTCGAATCCTTAAATATCAAATTTAATAAAATATGAACTAAGCTACGACAATATATATTATATAATCAAAAGTGTTGTAGATTAATTCATATTTGAGTAAATGCGGCAATTACAAATGAATTTTTAAACGTATCAATCAATCTACGACATCGTATACTTATGGCACATCCAACTTAAAAAAAAAACTACATTGGTACACCCTGTATAAATGCGTTTCAGGGCGATTTAGGACTTAAAAATAATTGAATTTTTTAAAGCTTTTAATTTGGTGTTATAAATTCCCAATTGTTTGGATATCATATTACACGGCAATCATCGTGTTATAACTAGGAAATCAAGGATGGGTTTAATTATAGCACATTACAGGTAAAACTCCAACTATACAAAGTAATTCAAAATTTCAAAAAACTTAATAAAACGTACTATTAGGGGTAGTAAATTTGGAAACATCCGTCTTGTTTGAGTCACATCGTGTACTATGCGATAATCAACGTGTTAAAAATAGGAAATTGTCTGGTTTTTGAAAATGCGACAGTTTTACAAAGTAGGGTAGTAATTTATAAAACATCCGTATTATTTGAATAACACCGTGTACTATGCGGTAATCACCGTGTTAAAACAAGTAAATTTATTATGGGTGTAATTATAGCATGTTATAGATAAAACTTCAACTATACCGAGCGATTCAAAATTTTCGAGTTGTGAATTTCGAATCATAAAAATAGTTCAAATCATCAATGTATATCTAGAACACGATAAACACCGTGTTAAAACAAGTAAATCACGCGATTTCAATTATATAAAGTTACAAGATAGAACTCCGTAATTTAGGCAACCTATGTTGCAAGGTGATTCAAAACTTACAAATTCTCCATTAAACTTGTCATTAAGCGTCTGTATTACGCGATAATCGTGTTATAATAAAGCGAATTTATGTGGTTTTAATTATACCACATTATGAGGTAAAATTACAAAATTTCTATATATGAACACGTCTTTAATATTGACAGGATTATTCAAAATTTGCAAAATTTAATGAAACGTGTTATTAGAGGTAGTAATTTATGAAACTTTCGTATTATTTGAATCACATCGTGTACTACACGGTAATCATCGTGTTAAAGCAAGGAAATTCCGTGTTTTTTTTTTAAGTAGCGTAGCAATTTATAAAACATCCGTGTTGTTTGTATCACACCGTGTACTAATCATCGTGTTAAAACCAGGGAATTTCGTGTTTTTAAAATACGACAGCTTTACAAAGTAGCGTAGCAATTTATAAAAAATTTGTATTGTGTGAATCATACCGTGTACTATGAGATAAAGACCGTGTTAAAACAAGGAAATTATTCGTTTTGATTATACAAAATTACAAGAAAGTACGTAGACAATCAATCAACATTGCAGGATGATTCAAAACTTACAAATTCTCCATTCAACTTCACATTACACGATAGTCGTGTTATAATAAGGGGAATTTATGTGGTTTTCATTATACTACATTATGAGATAAAATTTCAGAATTTCTATATATGAACACGCCTTTAATATTGACAATCAACTATACAAGATGACTCACAATTTGCAAAATTTAATAAAACGTGCTATTAGAGGTAGTAAATTTTGAAACATTCGTATTGTTTGAATCACACCGTATACTATACGATAGGTAATCAACGTGTTAAAACAAGGAAATTCGGTGGTTTTTAAAAAGCCACATGTTTCCAAAGTAGGGTAGTAATTTATAAAACATTCGTATTGTTTGAATCACACACATCAACAATCACGCCGTGTACTATACGGTAATCATCGTGTTAAAACAAGGAAATTCGTTTTTTTAAAAATGGCACAACTCTACAAAGTAGGGTAGTAATTTATAAAACATGCGTATTGTTTGAATTACACCGTGTACTATGCGGTAATCACCGTGTTAAAACAAGGAAATTACGCGATTTTGATTATACAAAATTACAAGGAAGAATCAGAACACCGTAATATAGACAATCAACATTATAGAATGATTCAAAACCTAAAAATCTCCATTTAACTTGTCACTAAGCGTTCGTATTACACGATAATCGTATTATAACAAGGGAATTTATGTGGTTTTAATTATACCACATTACAGAATTTCTATGTATAAACACAACTATACAGGATGATTCAAAATGTGCAAAATGTAATCAAACGTACGTAGTCAATTTTGAAATACACCGTGTACTACACGGTAATCATCGTGTTAAAACAAGGAAATTCCGTGGTTTTTAAAATGCCACATATTTACAAAGAAGGGTAGTGATTTTATAAAACATCCGTATTATTTGAATCACTACATCAATAATCACACCGTGTTCTACACGGTAATCATCGTGTTAAAACAAGGAAATTCGTTTTTTTAAAAAGGCACAACTCGACAAAGTAGGGTAGTAATTTATAAAACATGCGTATTGTTTGAATTATACCGTGTAGTATACGGTAATTATCGTGTTAAAACAAGGAAATTTACCTGGTTCACCTGGTCCACTGCAATATTCACGATTATTATAGAGAATTTTTGTAATTTTCGGTAGATTATCTTGTAATGGAAAATCGATACGATATTTTAACACTGAACCAGTTTTTAAATCATCTAAATCGTTTAATAACGTCAATTTTAACGCCTATAAGAAAAAAATTATAATTTAATTAATTGATTAATTAATTAATTTCTTACAAGATCACCATGAATACCAAGTATTGATACTTTAATGGTAAAATTTAAAATCATTTGTCCATCGTATGGTATTTCAACTTCACCATAATATAAATTATTTTCATTTTTATAGGAAAATACGCTCGGACACGGATTTTCCGGTATTCTAACCGATGAAATTCGATGGAAATTACACAAAAACACAATTAACACGATGAGAAATTGCATTTTTTTGCAATTAAAAAATTAAAAATAAATTACAAGTCAATTCTCTTCCACTTCAACTAAATTGATTGAAATTTAAACTGATTAAACAGAGATAGATAGAGACTAATCCGGTTTCTTGTCCCACTTGTTCTTTTATTATCGTTTTCTTTATTACCCGTTATTATTATTATTATTATTATTTAATTGTTGTACTATAGATTTTTGGGTTTTTCCGCATAGTTGGCTTGGTTTTGGATAATTTGCGCTTTTGTTCCAACGCACTATTTAAAAAAATAATAAATTAATAACAAGAGAATTATATCAAAACAGTGCAATTTTATAGCCAATTATTCGACATAATCACCTGAATTTAATGAACTTTTTAAATGGCATTTTTTGATTAGAATCATAATTATTCTAATAATAACACAACAATAGAAACAATAAAAAATCAGTTGTTTATTGGTGTCTTTGTTTAATTTATTTAATTTAAATACGGTTGTTTCTTTTCTGAATTCTATATTTATTCCACAGGTGGAGTGATTTTAAAATTTACAGTTGGGAAACAGTCGTGCCAATCTCTACACGAAAAATCACTATTATTCCGCTTGTTTTGTTATTTTCGATATTAATGTTATTTTTATTGATTCTTAATTGTTTTAATGTACACGTACTAGATCGAATAAATTATAGAAGTACCAATTTTCCGTAAAAAAATTACTAAAAATTTCAAT
>JACDRP010001157.1:0-12548 GCA_013841185.1 Hycleus phaleratus | reverse complement strand
AATTTCAAGATTTTTGTGTAATAAACTTTGCTCTATTTCTGGTGGTTAATAGCTTTTCGTCGAAATTTTTTATGAGAAAACTGGAAATTAAATCAAAATCTCCTTTTTTGAAAAAGACTTACGATTTTGGCCTGACTCAAAAGGACAAAGTTTAATTCAAAACTGAAGAGTTCTGCGCAAAAATTCCAGCAAAATTAACAAAATTGTTCTGTTTTTGACTACAGAATATCGAAATTCGCTGTAAATTAGTAGTGCTAGAGTTTTTTAAAGCCCAAATTACCTCAAAAATCGATCAAAAATTAGTAAATTAGCCCATTAACTATTGGGCAAAATTTTTGGGAACATTTTTTTTAAGCGAGGGTAAAAAATAATCGAGAATCACCCTATCTCAAATATTGCCCTTTCTCAAATGTTGCTTGAGTTCTAATGACGCCACTGATAGCTTCTTTGCTAAACAAATTCTCAGTTTGGTTTGAGTTCAAAGAATACTCCAAATGGATCATTTGAAGTTTCGATATTTATTTCTGTAGCAAAGTTGTTTATTGTAAAATTTATCGATTGCCTTTCTTACACAACGCTCCCCTTATCAACTGACATTTGAATAGGCTTGCGAATTGCCAGTTTCACTTGACTATATGCCGTTCTACCTCCTGTCGTCTCAATATTTCCACCTAAAGCGAATTTAATTTATTCTGTTCAACAATAACAACAAGATAGAGAGAGCGAGATGGGGAGCAATTTTTAACATTATTACACATCTAAGAGCAGATTTTTCTCCATTCTTTGGCAATGAAATTTGGAAAATTTTAAAACTCCCCCATATAAAACGACTTTACAAAACGATCTCCATTTATTATCATCATCATCAACAACAACAACAGAGAGATTTCCTTGAATATTTAAGAAACATTCCTGTGGAAACTTGTTGATGTGTTACAATATTTATTAAAATTAAAGCCACGATAATGCCCTTTACTTATAACACGCATACGAGCTAAAACTCAAACAAGTCTCGAAGTAGACAAACAAATTAACGTTCTAAACAATGTTAGAGCTTCAACTGCACATCCATCAAATTAGACACGTGAACTTTCTTCAATATAACAAATAACAAACAACAATTGAAAACAATCCGAACAATGTTAAATATTTTGTTAACGAGATGGAAAATATTTCCAAGCCTATATATTGGTTCAGTTGAACTGGAAATAAGTGATTGTTTCGTTGAAGAATCAAGAATTCTCCAGTATTTTGCCAATGAATTATTCCACTTTCAACATTGATAAATTCAAACATTTGTATCGATCTGTTGTTCTGTAACATGTTAAATTAGCCGTACATACAACATTAATGTACATAGAAACAGTGGTTGCGTTATTTATTGCACAACTTTCGCTAATATTAAACTCGCGATAAGTACCTACATGGTAATTAGCACATGTTAATAAACTGGACAATTATTAAAATTTAAATCAAATTTATCTTCAAACTAATTGACATTCTTGCTCGGATCTAAACGTGATTTTGACATTAATTAATTTATTGGCTCAACTTTTCCGATTCATAACCAAATCTCTACTGTCGTTCTATGTTACCGTTATAGAATCGTGTCATTAATCATCTTTAAATGCTGACTGTTTTTCCGTTCCACAAACAATCCCTTTTTACGATACAAAAATCAATTTTAATTGAATTAAAGTGATGTTATGGATTTCAGTTTCTGGTCTGTAATTGCGGAATTTCCGCTTTATGGTTCTGTTTCTGTTTCTGCGTCACTATTGTTTCGAAAGGATCTTCTAGTCATTCTTGGTCGTTTCACGTGCATATTCGGTTGATGAAAATCGTGCCAGATTTGAGCGGTGTTCTACTAATTTCCCAATGAGCTATGAAGCTCTAATTTGGCTAAAATCGGAGAGGCTGTCTTATAAATTCGTAATAAATTTTCCAAATTGTCCTGTAATTAGGAGCTGCTATACGAACGGGGAACATTTAGAAGAAACACCCGGTATTGTGGGATTTTATAAATCTGTTTCCGGTTCTGTAATTGCGAAATTTCCGAAAAATCTAGGAGCTCTGTTTCAGTTTCCGCATCTTTTTTTAAAAAATTCTCTAGTCATTTTTGATCGTTTTACGTGCATATTCGGTTGATGAAAATCGCGTCAGATTTGAGCAGTTTTTACTAATTTCCCAATGAGCTACGAAGCTCTAATTTTGCTCAAATGAGAGTGGCTGTCTTATAAATCTGCAATAGTTTTTTAAAATCGTCCTGTAACTATTAGAGCCGCTACAAGAAGGAGGAATATTTAGAAGAAACACCCGGTATTGTAGTATTTTATAAATAACTGTTTCCGGTTCTGGAATTGCAAAATTTTTGAAAAAATTGAGAGCTTTGTTTCTGTTTCTGCATCTTTTTAAAAAGATTCTTGATCGTTTTACGTGCATATTCGGTTGATGAAAATTGCGTCAGATTTGAGCGGTTTTTTACCAATTTCCCAATGAGCTACGAAGCTCGAATTTTGCTAAAAAGAGAGAGGCTGTCTTATAAATCCTTAATACATTTTTCAAATTGTTCAGTAATTATTAGGAGCTACTATAAAAAGGAGTAATATTTAGAAGAAACACCCGGTATTGTGAGATTTTATAAATCTCTGTTTCCGGTTCTGTTATTGCACAATTTCCAAAAAATCTAGGAGCTCTGTTTCTGTTTCCGCATCTTTTCAAAAGGATATACCGCCTGTCCCAGGTAAATAGTGCTAGTTTTTATAACCGCCGATTTGAAAAATATTTTAACGATTTGTAGGGCATTCCATTGAGAAGATTTTGGTAGAATTAGAACTTTGTAGCTTATTGCAAATACCAACAATAAAAAATTGCCCAAACGATCTTCTAATCATTCTTCATTGTTTTGCGAAAACTTTGGAATCACGACATGATCAAATTAGAGCGGTTTTTCATCAATTCCCCAATGAACTACGCAGTTCTAACCTCGGATTATAAATTTTTCTATTTTTCTATGCTCCAATCATGCAAAACGGAAAGAATCTATCTCAAAAATATCTTCTTCCAGGTTTTACGATAATTTTGGATTGGTGAACATCGCAACTTAGTCAGATTAAAACGGTTTTTGACCAATTTCCGAATGAGCTACAAAGTTCTAATGCTCCCTAGCGACTGTCCTACAAACCGCCCGGCAATTAAAACCAGAAAAACTAGCACTATTTACGTGAAACAGGCGGTATGGCGGTTAGAAAAATACCAAATTGAATCTCTATTTTTAGATTTAGTGGCCGAAAATTGCCAAACTTCAATCACCGATATCTTACTTATTTGGCGCTATATCGCAATAAATGAAATATCATCAGAAACAACAATTCAAGGACTATCGATTAGCGGTTTTATCGAGGAAAATTCCAACTGAATTCTGAATTAGAGTGGAAAATTTTGAAACGTGTTTTTCCATTTTTCCATATTTTCCGCCATTGCTTAACCAATATCACCGCTTTTCTTCCGGAATATAACAAACTGAAAGAATTTTTCAAATCTCCAAGAGATTTCCCGAGAGATTTGTGAGCTTTCCCGGAAAATTAACAAAAACTAGAGTCCACAGCGCATCTCTTTTCTAGATTCGGCGCCAGAAAAATGTCAATTTTTAATCAACGGTTATTCACTTATTTGATGAAATATTACAATGAATATAGTAGCATTAGAAAGAGTATTTTGAGCAGTATCTACAAGGGTTTTTTGTATTGAAAAATTCCGGTTGAAATTTGAGTTATAAGGGAAAATCTTGGGGTACATTATTTCCATATTTCCCCCAAAATTTTCGGTTTTTCAACCATTTTTTCATGTCGATTTCAGGAATTTTACGCTAAACTCGTTACTCGAAAATACACTACAAATTCTCTGTGTGTGTCAATTAATCGTTTCGTCATTGCTATTTCTATTTCCTGTTACCTTTCTATTTCCATTATAGTACTTCCGTTATGTTTCCATCTGATTATAGTAGAATTTCAAAAAATGAATCGAATACGGCCCTGTTGATGGTTCTATTGATTTGTGTTGGTACACCTTTAACGTGCCGAATGTCGCTTGAATACGAATAAGACGACAAAGTTGTGTCCCTTTTGCAATCCAACTCCCAGTGTGTAAATTTGAGTAATATTGAGCGAGATGTGAACGTGATCAACGATATCCAATTCTAATTTCAGAAAAAATAAAGTAGGTTTTTTTTTTAAATTGCGAAATTTAACGAAGATGGAATTCTTTAATGTTTGTTCCGTTGAATTTCCGAATGTTTACCGTTAAAATTGATCAAATAATCGAATTATTATTTTTTACTTGACGATGGAGTAGAATTGGTGGATGCGCTTGTCGTTTAATAATAGTCGAATTATCGCACAACACGACGTTAATTCGTACAAATCAATCATTTTATTGCCGGATAATTTAACGTTGTGTTGTTAATGACGTTGTCAGTTTGATCAAATTTCGAAATAAATGTCGATCATTGTTTGGAATTATTTTTTCTGCAATTCTAACGATAATATTTCATAGAATTCGAGACTACAATAACGATGAATGGGGTGTAGTAGAAAAATAAATACCGTAATCACGTCAGTCGTATATAAATGGAATAAGGGCCGATTTCGTATGTATGAATGATGTTCGTGTAATTCGATTCCTGTCAGGCTCTATTCCCAACATTCTAAATTCCCCCAATTTAATCGGCATCTACACATAACGAACATTTCGTACCATCTGGTGATTGAATTCTAACTACCGTCAAACTATCAAACTATAATTCGTTTGCAATCGAAACAATTAAAATTAGCTAGAAATGAAAGTATTTCGTTAAATTCCAGATGAATTCAACAATTCGCTAGATGCCGGATATCCGGTGACATTGCAATTTCCCCAACTGTCATAATGTATCTCTATTACATTTTTTTTTTTATCTAGCAAACGAAACAACATCCGTAGATCAAGAGAGAGGGTGGAAAGTTGGCATTTTTCGATAACTTCCCGACAGAACTTACCGGATGGTGACAACTATGAGAGGTGAAAACGAGATGGCACACGCAACAGGGGGCGAAAAAATATTACTGACGCATTGCGACANTTACTGACGCATTGCGACAATACTTCTTAATCCATCCAACAACAATAACAACAGAAACAAAAATCAACATCAATCAAATTGAGAGGAATTCAATAATCGATTTGAAAACGCGTCGATATTCAATTATACTGTCAGCTTATCGGAACGATAAGACACAATATTATCTCTTTATCTTGTCTGATAACTCGATCATCTTTTAGATTAACTAAACTATAGCATTATAATAGATAACAATACATATACGAGAAGAAATGATAAATTATCGGTTAGTGGGAAGAATTTCGGTTCGAATATATAACATAAGTAATGATTAATCCAGCTGTGAACGGTACAATAGAAGCAACTGGTATCCTACTAATTTCAGTTCACAACATCTGTCGCAACTACCGAACATTTATCGACGATTGGAATCGATAATGGTGATACGAGTCGACGATAATCGAAAGTTTTTATTTGGAAAACTAGTTACAACATAAACCATCCTGTAATTTACTCTGATTACCCTAAAAATATAGGTTTGAAATTTCGAATCGCGCGCCTTTTTAACACACCCATAACCTAGTTCCACTAGTGTCAGTCTAGTCATACAGGTTTATCAACCCAGTTGATAGGAGCGTAATTTAAACTCATTCCCATTCGAGGCTGTTAAACTGTTAAACTATAATTTGTAAAGGGAAATTATCTGATAAACAATTTGGAATCTTTAAAGATTCATAGGAGACTCCCTGTAGATCATTTTATCAAAATTTGAACCTCGTAGCTTATCGCCAAGTTGGCCAAAAATGCTTGTATTAGATAATGTTGCTAAACACATGATTTCTCTTAAGTTTTTTTTTTTTAACGCATTCCAAAATTAATTCGAAAAGGTCAACAATTTTTAAATGAGCTACTAAGTCCAAATTTTGCTAAACTAGTCTTCAGGGTTGAAACTCTGAATTGTGCGTCTTTTCGAAAAATCGATTGGTCAACTTGTATAACCAGCTTCCTATCAATCGACTTATACGGGTTATCAAAAAATTGATTGGTCAACTTGTATAACCAGATTCCTGTGAATCAAGTTATACGGGTTTGTCAACCCAGTTGAAAGTGGGCCAATTCAAAATCACCCTTACAATTTCATGATTTTTTAGATTCTAGCTCTATTTGGTCTGATAAACTTATTACACGCAACGACAACCACCCCACAATAAATCAAGTCAAAATATAGGTTACAATTTTGAATCACGCGCCTTTTCAAAAGATTGGTTGGTAAACTTGTTTAAACAATTTTCTCTGATAAAAATATCACATCAGTCTGGTTATGCAGGTTCACCAACTTCGCTAAAAAGAACGCAATCCAAAATCACCCCAACAATTCTACAAATAATTTATTAATCAGTAAATATTTAATTGTAATAATTCCAGCTTGAATTGGTCTACTGTATTTTATTAAATAAATTTATAAATAAAAGACATTCAAAAATTAAAAACCACCCTGCAATTAAAGAAAGTCGTTTTACTCTCCAATATCGAAGAAATGCAAATATAGGATTTAAATTTTGAATTGCGCGCCTTTTTAGCACACCCATAACCTAATTCTCCTAGTGTCAGACTAGTCATACAGGTTTATCAACCCAGCTGATAGGAGCGCAATTAAAAATCATTCTCATTCGGGGCTGTTGAACTAAAAATCTATAATTTGTAAAGGAAGATTATCTGATAAGCGATTTGGAATCCTTTATAAGGATTCATAGGAGGGTTCCTGTAGTTATTTTACCAAAATTTGAACCTCGTAGCATATCGCCAAGTTGGTCAAAAATGCTTGTATTAGATAATGTTACAATTGTTGAAAAACCAGTTAAACACATGATTTTTCTTAAGTTTTTTTTAACGCATTCCAAAATTAATCCGAGAAGGTCAACAATTTTTAAATGAGCTACGAGGTCCAAATTTTGCTAAACTAGTCTTCAGGGCTGAAACTTTGAATTGTGCGTCTTTTCGAAAAATAGACTGGTCAACTTGTATAATCAGATTCCTGTCAAAATAAAGCAAGTAAAAATGTAGGGTTACAATTTCCAATTACGCGCCTTTTCAAAAGATTGGTTGGTAAACTCATATAACCAAATTTCTCTAATAAAAACATCACATCAGTCTGGTTATACACGTTTAACAACCTCGATGAAAAGAACGCAATCCAAAATCACCCCAACAATTCTGCAAATAATTTATTAATAAATAGATATTTAATTGCAATAATTAATTAATTGGTCTACTGTATTTTATTATTTAAATTTATCCATAAAAGAGGCATTCAAAAATCAAAAACCACCCTGCTATTAAAAAAAAGACTCTCCAAAATTGAAGAAATAGGAATACAGGGTTGAAATTTTGAATCGCGCGCCTTTCCTCAAATAGGTTGATCAACTCCGATAACCAAATTCTATTATTAATAAGCAAAAGCGTATCAATTTAGTTTTACAGATTCACCAACCCACTTGAAAGGAGGGCAATTGAATAATTCTACAAACGATTTATTAATAAATAGATATTTAATTGCAATAATTAATTAATTGGTCTACTGTAATTTAATATTCAAATATATAAATTAAAGAGATATTTGATAATCAAAAATCACCCTGTTATTAAAAAAAAATCGTTTCGATCACCCCAAAATCGAAGAAATATAAATATGGGGTTGAAATTTTGAATCGCGCGCCTTTCCTCAAATGGTTCGATCAACTCTCACTATTAATAAACAAAAACGTATCAATCTAGTTATACAGGTTCACCAACCCATTTGAAAGGAGCGCTATTGAAAATCACCCCTATAATTCTGCAAACGATTTACTAATAAATACAATTATTTCAAATAATTTCTGAATTACCACTTTAATTGGTCTACTGTATTTTGTTCGTTAGGCAAACAAATAAGAAAGACGTTTAACAAACTGAATACTCACAATAAAAACCAGCCTGTAATTTAAAGCAAAATAGCCGCCACAAACTAGGTTAAATAAAAATATAGAGTTGGAATTTCGCGCCTTTCCACAAAATAGGTTGATAAACTCGTATAACCAAACTTTCTTACTAATAGACCTGTCAGTCTAGTTATGTAGGTTGAAAAGGGCGCAAATCAAAATCACCCCTATAATTCTACAAATAATTTATTAATTAATAGAAATTTAATTGCAACGATTTATCAAAATTCGAATTAACTTGATAATTTATGAATACGACTTCTAATTGGTCCGTTGTGCTTTGTTTGTTTGGTAAATAGATAGAGGAGACGTTTACCTATTCTATTGGGAGCAATTTATGTTTATTAGAAAACACCCGAAAGGAGAATGAGGGAGGGTGTATAGAGAATTGCCGTTTATTTTCTACCGCATAATTAACCCCAAAACTGTATCCACCCTTCTATTGGCTATTCCATTGGGCCTTATTGTTTGGAGATAGAAAATCAACAATCGTTCAATATTAATTTTGTGGGCGATTTTTAAGGGTAGTTTTCATGTTAAAATGCAAAATTATCGATTATCTTTCAATATGCATTATCGTCCATTTATGATGTTTTTTCTTTTCTAAAAACATTTGCCATTTTCATCGGGAATTAAATTAAAGTAGACGCGAGGGGTTGGTAAATTGACAATATGGCAACGGGGGTGTTATTATTACAAACTGTACGTTCCTGAATAAATGGCATGTTCTACACCTAGTTAGCTATTAAGTTTTGACATTTCTAAAGTACACACCATCCCTTCTGACCTAACATTTCAGTTGACATTTGCGATTTTCAAACCACCCTTACTACCAATATTAGAGACCTTTATTTTTTTTTCGTCATTCCAAACGAAAAGATAAGACACCATCTTGTCGAAGCGTTAATGTTTGGAATCCAATAAAACCACCATTAAAAAAAAAGCGAAAACTTCCCGCTTTTGTTCGGTCGTTTTTCTTGTTGTTGGTTTTTGTTTTTATTTTCGGAAAACGAACAAGATTGTTCAGGGAAATCAACTCAACCCCTTCAAAACACAATAAACTCAAAGTAAATTCCATAAAACGACCGGACAAACGGATAATTCCAAGCATTTTTCTCTATTTTATCAAAATATTAAAGGTTGAATAAAAATAACCTCAAATTAGGTTCACGCGCGAATCTAACCTAAAAACGCCATCTTGTCGATATTTTCAACCAAAATGGACGTATACGCTTCAAATATCGTAAGATTCAAGATTACCACTGCGGATGAACGAATAATTCCATGCTTTTCTCTATTTTAATAAAACATTAAAGGTTAAATATAAATAAACTTAACCTTAAATGAATTTATGGGTAAATCTAACCTAAAAAACGCCAATTTTTGATGTTTTCCAGTGGACAAACAAATATCTCAACATATTTTTTTTAATCCCTCCAAAGAGGGTTAAATAAACATAACCTTAAATGAGTTCACGTGTAGACTTAACCTATAAATGCGTTTTTTTTCGATATTTTCGAGTACAATATAGACGGTTCAAGTATCGTAAAGGGTAAGTCTACCACTCATATATATGCAAATTATTCAATCAGTAATGGTGGACTTTACTAAAGATTTAATTAATTTTCATAAGTCTTAACTTGAAATTCATGTTAATTAATTAAAACGTACGGTATATATAGAGGGTGAGATAACTATTGTTTGAACAATTTATAATAACAAAATGATGAAATTTACATTTCAATTCCATATCAATGCTGTCTATTCTCACTACAAGGGTAGTAAAATGACGTCATAAAACTACCACCAATGAGCGATTTTATTATAATCCGTCATTATTGAAAGTTTAATTTGAACTATTTTGTATATCGGATGGCTTTTAGATTGTTGTTTCTATCAATATTATTCAAGGTAAGGGTTGAAATTTGGAGGTAGTTTTGTGTGTGTATGTTTCATTGAAAGTTTCAAGTCAACCGACATCTTATAGACTACGATCATTATGTCACCCTCTACCAATAAACTACAACCCCTGTAGATTTAATAAATGACACTTGGATTGTATTTTGATAAATGACAGCCTATTTCCGGTGGAACAGTAAAAGAAAAGTTGTAAATTTCGTTGGGTAATTTAAAGGTAGACGACCTGAATATCACCCACAAATTTCAGACGTTCTGTATAAACAATAATGGAAAATTGTTGGTTTTATACCGGACGACAAAAAATAAGAAACAGGCTTAATAGTCCAATTATTTTGTGGTAGTGTTCATAAACAATAATTACCTTAAAGATTTAAAAATTAATACTGGAGGATTTAGTAAAATTTCTAACCTCAAAACTTCAATTTTCCCAATTTTTATACGTGCCAATTCGTTTTTGGGCAATTTTTCGAAAATTTCGATTAAAATAATTAACTGAAGTCTCGAATAAACGAAAATAGAAAAGAAAACACTTACTTGAGCAAATAATTCACGAATTTTTCATTGACAACAACTCAATGAACAAAACAAATTTTCGATTATAAGGTTAGAAATTTAGGGCAATTTGGTTGTATGAATCAAATTTTTTGGCGAGTGCGCAGTTGGAAAATTTCAATCTGACCAATAGAAATGGAGAATTCTAAATTGGGTGGGTTGGTAACAAAACTCCCCAGATATCGTCGAAATTTCTAACCTCACAATTCGTGTTTCGTGCTTTTACTCCAATATTTTCAAGAATTAGTGAATTATCTGTACAAGTAAATATTTCTTCTTCTATTCTAGTGATTTTTGATCAAAATGGGTTGCTTTATTTTAAAAAAATACTACAACTTTTGACATTTTCGATTTTCACTCTAAACTTTAGTAGCTTCGCTCGACAAGTTCTTTTATCCAATATTATCATAAAATAATCTGATATGTAAGCCAATTTGTTATTTTGTGTCATCGGATATACTCTATTTTATAAATTAAAATACCAATTAAAATTGAACGCCCTGTATAATCTACCTTAATTGAGACACTAAATTATCAAAAGATAATCTTCTCTTTATAGAACATCGTCTACACGCTGTAAAGTGAGGGAATTCGGCATTAAAAATTGAACGAATAATAAAGACGTGCTGTATAATCGAGGCTGATTGGGTGTAAAAATGGTGGATGCGCCATGTGCTTGAAAACTAGGAAAAGGTCGTAAACTTTCACAAAATTTAACTGAAACACTACAACATTAATGGAAACTTGTTAATTTAAAAGTAATTCTCGTTTAAAACACTACCACCACCACTACAATTGCATAATTCATTCGAGATAACACCTGAAACTGAAATTTTACGAAAAATTTACAATACACCACAATTGTTTAGTCGGCCATGACAAAAATAGAGTCTCTTTTATAATTACAACACTATAATTTGACGCCTTGTTAGTTGAATTGTCGCCGGGAAAAGAATTAAATTGCTGTAAAACAGATGTGGAAAGTTAGGGAAAAAAATACGGGGAAATATTTCATTCTCATTATCTTCTCGTTGTTGTTATCATCCCCTAATGTTCTTGACTTGAAAAAAAAAACTTACAAATACTGGGGTGTCAAATATTTTGGCGTTTTGTAATTCTTAGGGAACATTTTGGCAAAATTTGAACCTAGTAGCTCATCAGTAAGTTAATTGAATAACGATTTTTTAGATAATGTCGCGATTTTCATGAATCAACAACAAGCATAAAACGACTGAAAAAAACATATGTCAAGTTATTTTTTACATTGTACCCTGCAAAATTATGTAAAAATTACCCCCAATTACGATTATGAATGAAAAATACATTGCCTCCTCTCGGTTGTTCACTATTTTCACAAGTTTTTCAAGGTACGAAAAGCTTCGAAATATAAATTTGGGTCATTAGTCGTTTTATGTGTGTAATTGATTGATGAAAATCACGATATTGACCAGAAGAAGTGTTTCTTGACGAATTTCCCAATGAGCTAGAAGGTTCAACTTTTGCTAAAGTGTTCTCTGAGGACTCTTCTACCAATCAAATGATTTCTCGAGTCGCTCATCAACTAACTCATCTTTAAGCTATACAATTTTGACCACCCGTTATTTGTTGTTTGTCCCCCAAATTCTATCGTTTTTAACGGATATCATCGGAAATTCGCAAAATTTGAACCTCCTAGCTCATGGAGAAGTTGGATAAGAAACGTTTTTTTAGACAATATCGCGTCTTTCATCAATCAATTACACAATAAAACGACTAAAAATGACTCAAAGATCCTTGTAAAGGTGTTTTCTTTCTTTTTTACATTGATAACTGGAAAAAATACGAAAATTTTCTTCCAAATAGGATCATAATCATCACCTGTTTACTATTTTTGCAGTTCATTCAGGGGATAATATTAAGAAACAACAAAAAACAAACTTATGAGAATATTTGAGGCATTCTTAGTCGTTTTATGTGTGTATTTGGTTTGTGAAAATCGCAATATTGTCTAAATAAAGCGG
>JACDRP010001156.1:0-12560 GCA_013841185.1 Hycleus phaleratus | reverse complement strand
ATATGTCCCATTTCGATATCTTTTGTCGTCTTTGAGATATAAGTCTGAACAATTCCTCATTATTTCTTATGGGAGATAACAACGTTTACTTCGAACGACAGCCCCCGATAGAATTTACGCTTTCCATTAAAAGGACGCAAAATATAAAAACAAATAATGGTACTGTTTCCTAAAATACCGTACTAACACACCCTATTTACTATTATACAGTCGTAATATAATCAAAAATGTTAAAATCTTCTAGATATTCAAATTTCCGATATCTCCCATTTCCTATAATCCACCATTATGTGCTATAATATCGGTATGTGTAAAACAAATATCCCCCTAATGTTCCGGTTGGCTTTTATGCGAAACAACATATTACACTCTTATCTTGTGACTGTTAACACCGAGGACAGACGGATTGTGGGTGAGAACAAAATGAAGGGGGTAATGGTGGTGGTGGGCCACGAACCCGGTGAGAATATAACTAGAGTTGGAGCTTTATCGTTTTCACACTTCATTCTACTATTTTGGAGACTGGAAAATGGCAAAAGTTTAGACGGTGGAGTAGTTATACCATATTTATGTATGTATACAGGATGATCCACAATTATCGACTATTAATAATATAAAACATTCATTACGAGATTTTTAAATTTTACAATAAATATCGTCATATGTACAAAATTTTAAACTATTTACCAACCTTACAGTTTAAAGACTAATAACTTCTACATTTAAACAAATAGTAAATTTTTAATCCTTACATTGGTACCATTGGCGCACTAAATGTTACTCGTTTGTTTGCAAGACAAAAATATAACCTTAAATTTTATGCATTTGAATGTGTTGTGTACTTATTATTAATGATAACAGTTTTAAAAAGCTATCTTATCATTTTTAATTATTGATGAGCTTTATTTTGTTGATCTGTATTACAAATATTTCATTTTTTATAAAACGTAATGTTTAATTACAATTGATTTAAATTTCCCGCTTTGTACTGCTTTTCAACCAATCTGTCGTTTCATCTGTTTTATTAAATCACTAGATTATTAGGCTGTATTCTTTTATTTTAAACCTAGCAGTATTGATTTTGGTGCCGTTTGGACTTAATATTTAAAATAATGTAGCAAAATCAACTTTTTCTAGTGTAATTGAATTTATTTTAGCTTTCTTTACGCCTATTTTGGTTATTTTCTAAGTTATTTCGAAATTCAAAAGATATAGATTTAGTCGACTTTGCTAATTAACGCCAATTATAACAAATGAATAATCTTTATAATTATTTCTATAAATAGAATTAAAAACTATATTAATTAAAATTTTTCATAAAATTCATGAATTTTCAAGTTGCAATTGTTTCAACCGTAATTAATTTAACCTTGAAATAAAAAACAAGTGCGAAGCACCCCTTAACGAAGCCTACTATAATTGTTCTTCAAACGGGTAAATTTCAGCGATAAAACTGGAAATTGAACAAGAATGAAAAACCATGGGGTTGTTAGAGTAACGTAAATCTAATCTTAGAAATAGAACGCGATCGCGAACCACCCTGTACGTATCGTAAATTGTTCGGTGGTAGTGTTGTTGGTGGTGGTGGTGAAGTAGCGATAGTGGTAGTGTATTAGATAGTAGAAGAACAAGAAGTAAAATGGTGACGCTATCTTTAATATAATAACGAAACTCGCTACCCAAACCAAACCAAACAGAATGTTTAGTTTTGAAGCAAGCGAGCGATAAAAGGGGATGGTCTTTCTTGTCTGTTGATCTCTTAAGTTTCTCTATGCTTTCCTTAAAACTTATTATTATTATTATCGTTATTACTATATCTATATATTATTGTTAACTGCCATCTCATTTCTATCTCTATTTTCGTCTTTTTCCATCATCATCAACTATTTCTTCCTCCTTCTCTGATACTGCTGCGTTCTTTAATTATGTTCGCACCGATGATTACGTGATTTTATTAAAATGTCAACGTTTTTCTTGTTGATTCTTCCCAACTTCTTGGATTATACGGAGCGTATAGTGAAATATTGTTGTTATGTATAGAAGAGGAAATATAGCGGGGCTAATTAAAAATTTCGCAAACTCTACATGTGAAAATAACAAATACAACAATTCTATCCGGGTTATTTTTCCGTATATATCAGAAACTAGAGGGTGTATTATCATAGGTGTATTTTTTTTTTGTTTTCGTATATGTATGTATGATGTAGTATTGTAAATATGATGCGACATATCGGGGCGGTGGTTTTCCTGTCGGCAGACCAGGCCAGGAAGCTGTGCTAACAAATGGCTTTGTGACGACATCATATTTACACCCTCGTACAGCGAAAAATAATATATGTCCATTCGAATCATTGAACACAAACTGGCAGTAGTCGTTGTCGCAGCGGTATAACACCCAATGTGAATGGTGGTGGCGGTGATAGTGACGTCCCGCCGAGACGCTGACACAACCCCACCCCCGCACCAACAGACATATACCTAAAAAAATACACCGACGTGTAATAATTTGGAATATCGATTAAAAGAAGGCAATTACCCCCGAAGAGATATCGAAATGGTCGATGTCTCAATCGATTTTAAATGCGATTCTACATCTCTGAAAATCCTGAAACTGTTTTTAGAATCAAAACATGGTTTTAGTAGTCTACTTCGTTTAGTAAAAATCAAATGAAGTTCATGTGGGTAGATAGAAGAAAGTTGATTTTCCAATTGGAACTTCTATATTTTGAATTGTTTTCAGTTTTTCTGAAAACCAAAACTGATGCATAATCCTAGAGAATTAAACGTCACATTCCCTAAAAGTTTATATGTGAGAGAATTTGATGATAAGGGCGAAATTTTGGAAGAAAATCGTTACCGATTTTCACTTATTAAAAATGCCTGCTCCGAAGCAGATTTTTCGCTTATTTTTCATGGGAAAATTGTTTACTAATTGTAACTGGTATGCTTATTTTCAGTTTGGAATGCTCTTTCTAACAAGCCCAAGACTCAAATTTTCATCAAAATTTTTGACGGCCCCTCTAGTTGCGATATTTAGTAAATTTCCAGATTACAAGCGAATATTGTATACAACTGAAAGCAGAAATCCATCTAAAATCCAACGTATAACAAACCAGAGAGTCGTCGGTGTAATGGTAATGGTATCAAAACAACAACCAACCCACCTGCCTATTTGCCTGCCTACGTATCTTCTTATTAGTTGCCAAGACCGTATTTTCTGTTTGTAATTATCTTTCTCAGTTCGTTTCTCTCATTATAAAGGTTTGAATTAAATAATCAAGAAGCGGAAAGACAAACGAACTGAAATAACATTCCAAATAGGTAGCTTGTACATCTCTTTACTCTGGTGGTGCGCATTTTCTTCTTTCTGTCCTGTCTTGTCTTGTTTGTTGTGTTTTAGGTATACTGCGAGAAATAAGGGGGTGAGATGCGACCCAAATAATTAACATCCTCCACAAGAACCCCCTGCATATTCGAGAAGAATAACAACGAGTTAATAACTTTAATTTGTTTCTATTCCCATTTAAACTCTCTGTTTTTATCTCAATATAACGGACTTGCTCTTTAATATAGAGACATATTGCAACGAATTAAACTGCATGTTAACAAATCCCAACGGTATCGACTATCCTTATTTATCTTATCTGTCGTATCTTTGTGTGTGTGTGTGTGTACACCCACCCTTGTTCTCTGGAGACATTAACTGTTGATAATACGATAACAAACAGCGATAGTGGTTTACAGATAAATAGGACGAGATATTATGAACAAGATAATATTGTAAGTATATCTTATTCAGTCTGATCGACTATACTAACCACCCCCACCCTATGGGATTTAATGGGGTGACAATAGACGGCGGACGTTTGACATGTTCATTACGTACACTGATGTGTGTATTAATGCGACTAGAATTGCTTATCTCGCTCTCTATTATTATTATCTGATGGACTCTGATGAGTTTTAAAAAAATCACACACCAACACAAAATTGTATTATTACTGTATAGTGTATGGGTGTTTAAATTTAGTCCAGTCTTTATATAAAGAGGGTTGAAAAACTGAACAAAAATGATTGACGGATATTGGAAAATCGTATCAAATTAATCGCGCCACAAAGAAATACGAACTAGAGAAAAGACAATAGTCGATATTTCTCACCCCAAATTCGAGAAATTTGAATTGTTCACATCCGGTATAGTATTATTAAAAATCAAGTGTGAAATAATTGTGGATTTTCCCTAAAACGCCCCAAATCTCCATCAATTGTGAATCGTTAAAAATAATCGTCTCGAAATAAAAATAAAACCTACCCTAACATTTAAATATTCCTTAAAGAATTGAACTCAATAAAAATAAAGGGCGTTAACGTAAAATCAACGAAAATCGACAGGTTCCCAACGATCATAACAACAACACGAGAAATAAAACTAAAGCATATTTGGGGAGTTTCACATCAACGGGGGGGCAATCTATGGAAATATTTCTACACACATACGCGGCATGTTGTCCACTTTTGTATTATTTGATTAAAACGTAAATGGAACAAGATTGCAGCCTCCGTTACATTAATTGCATATTCGGTTCACACGGCAACACCCAGAATGGGTGGTTTTCGATGGTGAACCAGAAACGAAGATCGGAAAAAACGTTTTAGGGGTTTTCAATACAAAAAAAGGGGTGGCAATGGACACGGGAATTATGTTTGAGACTAGGCGCAAACAACAAAACTGTACACACGACTTGAGGCTATTTGATAATGGGGTGCTCTACAATAATGTAGAAGTCAATTTGTTAAGGGGTTAATTTTTTATATTTCTTCAATTAGGGCAAGAGTGTAGACAGATTGCTGTCTTTATCGTGGAGAATAAGCGTCATTATTATGTTTGAAAGGGTAGAAATACTCGAAAACGTCTGTTTCAGAAATTATGAAAAATAGTACTTTCAGTGTTTATAGTTTAATATGCCAGTTCTGTATAAATCTCAGATTATTTTCTTAGGATTAGAAACAGGGCAATTTTCCAAGAAATTGATATTCTAATTAGTTCTTTTGAAAAACTTACTTGATAAAGATGTTTAGCCCTTTCAGTAGATTTTAGAGCTGAATCCTTGAGTTTTTTCCTAAATTTTCAGGTTTGTATCTTAATTCACCCTCTTTTTGATCAATTCTAGCTTTGAAGATTCCAACACTTTTAACCACTTTTAACATTCAATTATTTTGTACTGGCAGTGGTGTAAAATTAAAAGTTTCCACCTTTAATTTTGGATTTTAAGAAAGCAGACAATGCTTCAAAACAACCACAATTCGCTGAGTCTTCCCAATTTTTTTAATCACGGAACTATCGAAATTTTATACAAAATAAGAGCAAGTCATTGAAAAACTAGTGACTTGTAATTGGATTTTAAATTGGGACACCTTTCTGAAAAAGCCACTGAAAGCGTGAACTTCGTACAGTAACAAAATTCATCAAAAATTGACGATTTAGAACCAAAAGTGGTCTGGAAAAGTCAAAACTTCGGTTCTAAAATGGATCTAAGAATGGCTTTTTGCCCATTTGAGAGCAAAACTTATCAAAAAGTTTGAAACTTTAGCTCGAAACTCGAGACTTTATTTCTGAATTGACTAGACGCATTTGAATTCGAGCGCTCTCTTCAAGGTATAAAATTGTACCATTTTCACTGCTAAATGCCAAAATTCGAGAAGTATCAACAATTTGAAGGCATAATTTGGCAACAACAATACAAAATTTGTGACTAAAATGCATTAAATCTCGCTAAATTGTCTTAATTGTACACTAAAATTGTAAATTTACACAGTAAGAGCAACAAAAAACTCAAAATTTGAACTTTTTTGCCACTAAAGGCGCTAAAGCGATACAATTTAGCAACTAACGCTCCAAATTAATCATTAAAATTTGCTATTTTAGGATGTGCATATAGAGATACCTTTTGTGGCTAAAACTAGAAAAAATACAGCAAAACTACAGTGTCAAATTTTTTGCAAAAGTACTAAATTTGATCTGTTTCTGTTGAGCCTGAGACAAGAGCCGCGTTTACTCACCTTGGTTGGTTGTTTTTCAAGATTTATTTAAAACAAAGCTTAGTCGCTTTATTAGCTTTTCGCCAATTTTCAATTGATTCTTGAGAAGGATTCAAACACCAGACAAAATTGTTCAATTATTGTTACGTTGGGGGTCTGTAGAGCGTAACCGTCGGCCGCTCATCCAGCTTGGCAAATCTTCGAATTATGGGTGAATTAGTGGCTTCTGTGACCCATATAGAATGTTTAAATCCCGACAACGACAACGGCATTTAAACGTAGCGTTATATTTCCATTTGCTCAAATCTATTCGATTAGAAAATACAATTGGTTAATGTTTACACAATTGAATTGTTGAAAGATTTGTGTATTGGAAAGATTTTTTCCGAGCAATACAAAGGGCGCTACATATAGATATACATGCACGTGTAATAGTGGAGGGCAAGGGGTGAAATTCTCTACAAATAGAAAATACCGATATTAGTATTGCGCACTATTACTATACCTATAGTAGAATGTTTATGATCATTTTACTGGAAATAATTTTTAATTTTTATTTGCGAAATACAAACACACACATGGAAATACGTACGCAGTTATGGTATGTTAAGAATTTATATTCGACCTCAACCTAGCAGCAATAACACCCCTTGTTCTACTCGTTTGTTATGTTATTGTAGATTTTCATGATCGTTCTTCCAGAATGGTGACTTTCTTGACTTCCTCACTACACCACGGTGCTAGTATCTAGTAAAACACGAACTCCGGTGGATTTCTCGCTGTTATATCTAAAACTTTTATCGGTATGGATCAATAAAAAAATCCCCCGATATCACGATTAAAACAACAGAAAAAGAACGTTTTAAATTCGTGTTGTGTAAGTAGATTTTAATAAAATTTATGGTAATGGAAACAAAACTTGTCCCTCGCCTATCTTACTTAAACTTGTTTGAAATTCATGTAAAATCGTGGAAAATTTACGACATAACTTTATATGGGGAATAGCCACAAAATATTACCTTTAGAATACATAGAGAGAGTCGAGAATCTAACCGTAGATATTAAACGTGACTTTAGAATTTTGGCTAACGTCCAAGTCAATCCCGAACGTATACAAACCGAAATTTGACCTCCCTGTGCGAAAAAAGGGTAATGAAAAACAACAAAAGCGGATATAAATAATAAGACGACGACGAAGATGAAAACGACGAGAAAAGATCGGATTTTCTCTATTTTTTGGATGACTTAAATGGAAAATAAGGGCGCGATATCGAATATTTACGAAGATATATGAACCTATAAAATATCTAACACTACGGAAAAAAGTTTATTGCGTTATTTATAACTTTAGTCGGGTTGACAGTTGGTAGTAGTGGTAGTGGCGGCTATTTTCTCTTATACCCACCACTATCGCTACTTATAATAAAGCCAAAATCTACAGAATCATCACAGTGGAAGAATCAGTCAAGAACAATAGAAAATACACTATTTCTCCACTTTTTACCCCCTAGAATTCATTAAGCAATACCGTTGTATTACTAATAAAAACACCCAACAGGAGATCTAGTTAAGCACCTATTGGAATTTATAAACATGTATACCGCAACAGGGGGCCTAATCGTCATAACTACCGATTTTTAACAATAATGTAACAAATTATCAATCGAATAATCTACATTGTTACACATTCACCCCAATCGAGAAGGGTTCATGGGAAATCCTATAAAACTAATTAATGTTTAAAATAATTTAGAAAAAAACGAGCGCCCCCGGGTGGGCTCGAACCACCAACCTTTCGGTTAACAGCCGAACGCGCTAGCCGATTGCGCCACGGAGGCTCTTGTTTCAAATTGTCGAAAAACCATTGATAATCGATCAACATTTATTTTTATCGTCGAAGAATTTTTCAATATTTTTAAACAATTGACGATAATTACACACTTCCAACGATTGTTGTATCCAATTCGGTAATAAATTCTTGATTGTAGCCGAATTATAGCGATCGTCAATTAATAAAATTGTCGCATAATCGTTTTTGTGTCGTACCGCTCGGCCGATTGATTGATTCACAGCTTTCATACACAAATTTACGTAGAAATTACGACCGGCGCCGGTTCCCTGTTATAAAAACACAAATTTTATTAAATCATTAACGATAATTGAGGAAATTATACTTCTATTCGGTCCAAATACGTCATTTTCTCCCGTAAATCGAGCGCTGTAATATTGGCGTACGGTAGTCCGACGACGATGATGCACCGGCCTAGATCGTCGCTAAAATTCAAACCTTCACTCAATTTCCCACCTGGAAAGCAAACCAGAAAAATTACGCAATTTTCAAGCGATAATCGGGCGAAAATACCAACAACACTCAGTAATAAGGCTCGTTTATCCTTCGATATAACATCAGAGTATTGTTTTAGAGTCGTTTCAACTTGATTTGATTCTTTGGGTTCGCGGAAAATTCGTTGTTTTATGGTCGATTTTTTCAATTCGTTATAAACTAAATTTTCGTAACTATACGATGGGAAAAAAACAACAATACCGCCGGTAATTCGTTCACAACACTCGACAATTATTTGTTTTATATTCGCAATCATATTCAAACGTGTCTCGTAATTGAAACACAATTTCTGATTGTTTAAACCAGTTGTTAGGATAATTGGTAGAATATTATCGGGCGGTATAATATGGTCGCATGTAAATTCGATAATACGCTCCTGTTCAACGCCACAATTAGTAAATAAACGTTGTCGGAATTCGATTGTTGGCCGCATTGTACCACCGGCTACAACTACACTACGTACTTCTTTGATAATCTCGCGGAAATTCTCCGATGGATTCAACAAGAAGAACTGTAGAGTTTGGTGTTTGGTGAAGATTCGGGCGTCGTTATAATTGTACGTTAACGATTTTAGAAACGTTATCACAGTTAATAGCGGCGTTCTTATCAATTTTGGTGTCGTCTCCGATTGGATTGGTTCGTTGTTTTCGTTCGATTTTTGTATGGATTTTAGGAATTCTTTGACGCCGGTTTTACCAATATTGCCAGTTTTATCGTCGAGATCTTGCGGATATTTCACCGCATAATTACGCACCTGAAATCGACAATTTATCAATTAAACTTAACGGTAAAAAGTGGAAACTTTAACGAACGATTTCTCGTTCATTTTGTAATAAAAATTGAAGTTGTTGGGATTGTTCGAAAGCTATTTCAATTTTCCATCGTTTAAACCCATATTCATTACAAATACACTAATACAAGCCGAGTTATGAAGGAATATTAAAAAGAACACATGTTGCTAGATTTTTACAACGTTTTCCAAGACTATAAAAGCGGACAAGCAGAAAAACTTGAATTTTCATTGAAAAATCACCCAAAAGTTTCCATTTTTACCGAATTAAACTCACTTTGTGTGCAATCCGGCTGTCTTTACAGAATTTGACCAATTTGAACATGTTGTAATTGTCGATTTCCGCCGATATCACGAATTCTTCAACTTTAAACACCTGTTGTCGATTATCACCATCGAATTTCCCGATAAATCGCCTCAATTTATTCAAAACGAACATCAATTGATTGATGTGTAATAAATTAAACGCCGATAATCTCGTATTGAATCGTGCCTTATAGAATTTCAATTGTTGTAAACTGTCGTCGACTTGTTTTAAATTCAATTCGGCGCTGTGAATTTGCGCCATCGTTTCCAATAAATTATGAGCCTCGTCAATTATTAAAATATTGTTCTTCAATTTAATCCCGTTCGCTTCTCTTGTAGGTTTATGTAGAATCGTCTGATAAGGGACTAGAATAATTTCGGCGTCTTTACAAGCCAAACGACTTGCATAATACGGACAACTATTGTGAAATTTCGCCTTCTTTATCAAATCCTCGATATCTTCGATATCTGTCAAGATATCGTTACGCAATCTTTCGATAGAATTCTGTTTGAAATACGGACATTTACAATTCTCTTTACGTTTCTTTAATACTTTCCCATCATTATCGATTTTCTTTAATTGTTTATTTTGTAAATCTAAACATTTCTCGTTAATTAAACTGTTGTGTTTTAACTGTTTCACAGATGGATTTATACAGAATGTTTGACGGGATGCTAAAATCGCCACACGTACGTCTTTATTGAACGGCGATTTAATAATCTCGCCGATAAATTGCGATAATTGGGAATGTGTACGGCTACAGATGAAGATTTTTGTATTCTCGTATACTGCCTCATTACCACCATCATCACTATCTTCATCATCGTCATTTTCATCAATTGTTTCTTGTAATAGAAGATTATCGTCATCTGGATTATCAATCCCAGTTGTTTCCAAATTAATTTCTGTGTTATCCGGATTTTTGTAAATATTCTTCGTCTTAGTTTCCTTCTTTAATTTCTCAATTTTTTCGTCGTAATCTACAATTCTTTTGAGTTGTATTTTCAGATTATTAATCTCGTAATTCAATTCGATTTGTTTCGATTGCGTTGTCAACCAATCTTTCGACGATTTCTCCTCGTTTTGTTTCTCGAATTCTAACCGCTGAATCCCCTCCTCCAAAGCGCCTCGTTTGTGTTTGTCGTGATCTTTCAACCAACGTAAAGCCCCACAGATGATGCTCAACGATTTCCCCTTAAAATTGCCGTATTATTGACAAAATTATAACAATAAACAACCACTTACAGTGCCTGTAGGGCTCTCGAATATGCCCAATTGTCGATTTTCAATACACGAATACAAGTTCCTCATGAATTCGAGTTGTATTTGGTAGGGCTGGTAGGGAAATTCGAAATTTTCCGGAGTTTCTAACGGATTTTCCATTGTTTTGTATCACGGTACATTTGAAATTTTTAGGTTAAGTTACGAATTTCCCTCCAATTTCTTAATTATAGAATGTCGCAACAGATGACGCCACTATTCTAAACCCTAATAAATTTGCAATTTTATCAAAAATTATCATAAAATTGCGTAAATTGTAATCAATAAAAGCATAAAATAAATACTTTATTTCAATTTATTTCAATATTTTTAAGTTTACTTTTAATTATTTAGTACATATGGGGGTTGATAGATGGCGCTATTACTATAGTTGAGGTGGATTTTTAAACATTTCAACTTTCCAGTTTTTCAACTTTCTCTCGCAGGCCTAATTTCTTTTCAAAAATTCGCACTGGCCCCAATTTACTATTGAAAAATATTCTCCACGACAAATATCGACTTCAAGGGTATACTTTCTAATAATTCTATCGAGGTCAAATCTGAGCCTCTTATCTTAAACTAATTGTTACCTTTCCTCTGTAGCAAACACATCATGTTCGCGCTACTGTTNTTCAGCAATTGAACCGAAGGTAATTCACAAAAATTGTCACTTATTTAACTTTTTATCCGTGTTAATTCCAGCTAAACGTCGATGTCTTGTACGAATCTTTATGTCCGGATAGTTTGAAATTTATCGTCCAACAGTTGAAGCCTGTTTGGGCAGAAATTGGCGATTATGTCAACTTAAAATTGGTACCATTTGGTAAAAGTGCGGTAAGTTTACTTTCTCTAATCGACTTTAAATTATTTTTATTTGTATTTAAGAGTCTAGCCGGTGGTTCGGATTTTGTTTGCCAACACGGCCCAAAAGAATGCGCCGGTAATCGTCTACAATCCTGTGCTCTTGTAAATTTACGAAATCAAACCAATCAAGTTGATTTCGTGCACTGTTTCATGTTGAATTACCGACACACGCCTGAAAATGTGGCCGAAGTATGTTACATTCACTTTTCGTTAGAATATTTTTAAAAATATTTCCTTACAGTGTATGAAACGAAATGGTTTAGATATGGAAGAAGTTCTAAATTGTTACACTTCAAATTTAGGAGTAGATTTACAACTGATAGCTGAAGAATATACTAAAAGTATTTCACCAAAATTTATTCCAACTATTTTATATAATGGCGTAAGTATTGTAGAAATGTAGTAACGACACACGTTCATTACTAGATTTTAAACTATTTTAAAATTAATTGGGTTCATTTCAGATATTTGATCAAAAGCTACAGGATGCCAGTCTTATTAATTTTCGTGAAGTTGTCTGCCAATTTATAACACAAATCCATAAAAACGCATGCAAGAATCCTGCAGTTTTGCACATATAACCTAAACGATTATTATCTTAATACAAACAAAAAATTAAAATTACAAAAATAAATCAAACCAAAAATGTTAAATTTGTTTTCATAAACAATCGTAACGTTTCTCCAACAGTAGTTGCGATTTTTGGAGCACAACCAAATATAGGTTTATTTTTAATTCGTTTTGGACGTTCCTTCCGCCTGTCCTATGATTTTNATTAATCGGGTTCATTTTAGATATTTGATCAAAAACTACAGGACGCCAGTATTACTAATTTTCGTGAAGTTGTCTGCCAATTTATAACACAAATCCATAAAAACGCATGCAGGAATCCTGCAGTTTTGCACATTTAACCTAAACTAAACGATTATTATCTTAATACAAACAAAAAATTAAAA
>JACDRP010001155.1:0-12589 GCA_013841185.1 Hycleus phaleratus | reverse complement strand
AAAAAATATCCTGTTTACTTTTTACTAGTGCAGGCCCTTAAATACGCAAATATCTTGTTTGTTTTTGGAAATATCACAGAAATGAAAATAGATTAGAAAGAACATTTCACCGTAGATCCAAGAATTTGTTTTCTTTCAGAAAGTTCTGATTGAATTGTGAGTTGCAGAGGAAAATTTTGAAACATGTTGCTTCGTAATATTTTACAATATTTTTGAAGTTTTCCTCATAATTTAACCAATATTGTCTATTTTCCAATGATTTTGACAGAGATTAGAGAAAATGAAGAGTGCTTTCCAAATAGTTTTCCAAGAAATTGCAAAAAAGTGAAGCGCCTGTATTACAGCTTTTTTTCGATTCGGTGTCCAAACAATGCCAATATTTAATAATCGATAACTTGCTTATTTTCATGAATATTGCAATAAATAAAACAGCACTAGAAAGAGCATTTCAAGGAGCATTAGAGAAAGTTCTTCGTTATGGAAAATTTCGTTAAAGTTCGAATTTATAGACGAAAATCTAGGAGTATGACTCTTTCTATATTTTACACATTTTTCTATATTTTCACCGATAATTTGGCCAATATTATAAATTTACGAACGATTTTCACACAATAAATAGAAAATAGAGAGTGCTTTTCAATTTTCCAAGAAATTTTCCAATCGGCTTGCTAGTTTCCCGGGAAATTTTCAAAAATTGAAAAGCTTATATTGCATCTTTTTTCGATTTAGTGTCGAAACAATTCCAATATTCACTAACCGATAACTCGCTTGTTTTTGGAGATAAATAGAATTCTGTTAGTTGAAGATTTTGAAGGAGCATTCGAGAAAGTTTTTTGTTTTGGAAAACCGCAACAATGTTTATTACTCCAACGGAAAGTAAGTCTTTTCAAAACTTGCGTAATTGGAGTACTCGTTATCGTTTTTACTTCATTCTTTTAATGGAAGATTGACGAGAACATGATAGAATAAAAGTGTCTATTTTTTACTATTTGTCTAGTCTAGTAACTTTACAATATTTAGTTGGTATTGCAATTAAATTGTCACGTGGCACAAAATTACAGTTTTCAATGACGTACTCCTGTATCATTGGTTGTTTCAAAATTTGGCGTCATTATGGAAAACCAATGGTTACAACAAAAGTGACATTTAATTTTCTATGTTCGGAATTCTGCAAGAAAACCTTCAAAAAACTTGTTATTTTTCTGTTTTTGGGGAAATTACCGGACCGATTGGAAGAGCTCTTAATTTACTGTCGATTAAAGCCCATATTTATTGAAAATCAATTGATATAAGCTGAATTATTGGCAAAAATTATGTTTCTAGATTTTCATCTATAACTCAAAATTTCCACAAGATTTACCAAACTATAAAATTTCTATTATGCAGCTTGAAATGCTTTCTCGAACAAACCCAAGAACGCGAATTTTCATTAAAAAAAATGCACGCAAAACGATTCGTCAAAGTTTACACTTTTTACCGACTTCTAGTCTTACTTCTTAAAGCACTGTTTTGGTTACTTTAACAACATTATAGACGCGAAACGAATAGCTTTATAATAGAAACTTGAATATCGTTTATAGTCGGGTCTTTTAACTTTTAAATTGTAACACGATGTATAGATTGATTTGTCGATATTTGGTTGTATTCATTGAAGTTCTTTTAAAATTTCCAGACGTTTAGATTAAACGATTCAGAGTTGAATTTTTCTTCTTCTCTACTGTCACAAAAGTCATCGTTCCAATTCCCTTCTCTATTCTTGTTAAATTTCCGTTTGTTAAACAGAGAAAATAAAAGCTAATAGATCATTTTGGATTAATGTTAGAATGTCATTGGGAAACTGGCACAATTATCCGATTAATAATTTAAATTATCATTGCTGTTTACTAGCATCTGTATAATCGTTAAGAATTTCGAATGAAACTCATTTTCTCTGTACTAGATTTTTATTATTGTTGATGTTTTTGATAAAGTTGGAGTTGACCCAGTTGCTTTTCTTTCTCATTTATTCTCGCTTTGATTTATTAATCTTGTATTCTATTCCTCTGGGTTATTGTTGTGTGTTGTTGTTGTTCAATAGATTGTTTAATAGTTTAACTAACTTGAATTGGTCATAATTATAATTGATAAATTAAGGAACAAATAAAAAAGACGTTACAATTATTTATTTTTAACCGTATGTTCTTATGTTTCGTTTATTTTAAATTTGTTTACTTTAAAAATTANGAATATTAAGGGACTCTGATAAAAGGGGAAATATTTGATCAACGATTCCTCCTTTATTTTTCACTATAAAACAAAGTATTGTAGCTCGTTGAAGACAGAATTTTAAGCCACAGGATATGGGTATAGATGATAATTTAAAAGTGTGGATTTTTAATATTTTTACCAGTAACTTAGCCTGCATTGATAGAGATATTATTAAAATAGAATCGGAAACGGATTTTTTAAGTTTATTTCAACCGAAACAGGAGCAGAAACATTAACCGGAACGAAAGAAAATTAATTACCAGGTACAAACAAGACTTTTAGTAAAATTATCAATTTTCCATCAATTTCCTGGAAAACTAATAAACTTGCCAAAAGATTCCTAGAAGATTTGGAAAACTATCAACTTGCTATGTATTGTAAGAAAATCATTGAAAAATTGAGAAAATTGGCTAAATTATAGAAAAAAGTATGAAAAAAACAAAATATATGCTTGTAATTCGGAATTCAATCACCTTTTTCCAAAAAACGCAAAACCCAAAGCGATAAGCTGATTTTGCAGGAGTTTTTCAGCGAAAATTAGCGAGTTTTTCCGGCAGCAATAGTACTATTGGGAAGCTTATCAAATATTCTACAAACTGGAAAAAATCCAGTACAGAACAATTAGTTTCAATAGGTGAAAACGGCACATGATTTTCTTCAGAATTTTTCCGAATTTTCAAAACGAACTTTTTTATATCGTTACGTTCTCTTTTCAAGTATAAATTTGCAAAATATGCAATATTTAATTGTCTAGTTCTGAGATTTCCCCAATTTTTGAATAAGCACATCAATTTCAATCTTTCTATATTCAAATCAATTCCCAAGGGCAATCAGATCAATATTGAAAATGAATAAGACAACAAAATGGCTAAAATTGAGAAATTCACCAGTAGTTACTTAAATCGGCGTAAATTTCGTAAAATTGTAGAATCGATTAAATCTCAATTTAATTACACGTGCTGAATTCGTTGAAACTGGAAAATTCAATTTCTAGTCATTCCAGTGAAAATATTCTCAATTTGAACAGAAATGTAGTGGTGTAGTGAAAATGGTGGAGGCGCCGGGCGAATTTAATTGTACCGTATTTAACTTAAATGCTCCTAGAATTCGACGACTGATTTGAAAAATATTCTGAGACTTTATAGAGAACCCTCTGGAGATCATTTGAGCAAAATTTAAACCATGTAGCTGATCGGAAAGTTTCTCAAAGAACGATCGTTTCAAAGAATGTATTGAGACTTTCAAAAACGGGTTACACACATAAGAAAATTCAGAGATGCTCCTAACATTGTTTTTATTAGTTTTTCTCTATTTTATTGTGGAACGGGTAGGAATACTTCGTGTTTTTTCCAGAATGAAATGGAGAAAAATTGAGAAAAGGATGTGAGTCATTTGACGTGTTTATCTCACAGTGAGTTTCAAGAAGCGCAGTCTTTATTAAAACGAGCGGTTTTTGACCAAATTCCGATGAGCTACGGGGTTCAAATTTTGACAAAACAATCTCCAAGAATCCTCTTATAAATTCTTTAAATATTTTTCAAATCGCTCATCAAATAGCTAATAAATAGGTGTTTCCATTAGGGCTAGGACAGTTTAAGTGAAACACGTGGTATACATAAAAACTCTTATTTTCAGTTTAGCAAAACTTTACAATAACCTAGACTAGAGACTGAAAAATAAGGAAGATATTGTCGATCAAACATTTCTATTCTTTTAAGGTTTAATCCTGCCACTGAAATTCACAAGTTCGCCAATCGATAATACCGGAAAATAAATGTTTAATTCCAATTATTCTTCGAAACAAGAAACAAGAATAAAGTTGGAAGAGTAACAAAGAACCGTCGACTGGGTAATAAAATTTTGATGAGGATTATTTAAAAAAAAAAACAGTTTTTTCTACCTTCAATCAACTCCAAACCGTATTTTAAAAAGTTGAACTTCTTAAAAAGAAAACTGAAAATGTTTGTATTGCTTTTTCGTTCTTTAATAGAAATTGTTGGAATGTAATTTACATAAAGAAGTAGCGTATTGAATTATAAAATCAAATTTTCAACATTTTCATCGAATATTTTTTCATGAAATTTTAATCAAATTCTTTATCAAAACTAATTATTAATTAAAAAACTTTTAATTGTCTTTGTTTAAGTAAATTCATTTTGTATTGAGTGTTTGCACAGAAACATTTTAGCCAGTTGAACGGCAGTGAGGCATCGTCTACTTGTGGAATTATTAACAAAGGATAAACCCAACAATTTTAGCATGGTTGATGGAATATTAGGCAACAGAGCCTCACTCTAATTATCTCGTAAACATTCTATGAGCCAACTTAAAATCTACATGAAGAAAGAGATGTGTAAACTGGAACAAATTAAGACTCCTTAGGGCTTTCCGGTTTGATTATTTGGAGAAATTGGGGATTACTAGGCGTAAAAAGTGTAATTGTAATCGACCTAAAAACAAATACAATATATAGGGTGAGCCAAAATGATGGCCTATTAGAAGTACGAGTATAAGAAGTTCTAATCGATGGATGTTTCTGACATTTGATCAAAATATAAGCGACCAAAGTTGTACATCATACAGTTTTTTATAAAATTCCTTCCCATACTTTTTTCCTGCGAGTCACCATTTCTAAGATATCGCAATTCGAACAGTTGAAGGAGTGGTATTCTACATAATATGCATAGATTTTCTTACTATTTAACTACTTTTTAACGTGCTTTCTTTGGTCTATTTACTGCACAATCTGTAGTGATTCCATTTTATTAGATAGTCGTATTCTGTAACTTTATGCAGATTCGTTACCATGACAGTGCTGAAGAGCAACAGTCTGTTTAGATAGAATTTCTATTTCTCTCTACAATACTAGGATATGGAGAATTGAAAAGAGACAAGAATAAAACAGGGTTGTCTTGGTAACGAATTTTCAAAAAGTTTGAGAATACCAATGGGATTTATAAAAGGGTCTCTGAAAATAATTTTACCAGAATTTGAACCTCATAGCTCATCGGTTAGTTGATCAAAAAACGATCGATTTTTTAAAACAAATTCAACATGTCAGATAACTCGGAATCAGTCAAAGATGCTCCCCACATTAGTTTTTTTCCATATTTTGAAGAAAGACGAAAAAATCCATTTTGCGGACATTCTTATTTTGAAAAATTACAACATGATCAGAAATGAGCGTTTTTGCCAACTTTCAAATAAACTACAAGGCCCAAATTTTGCTAAAGTATTCTCCAGGGATCTCTTATAAATTTTTGGAATATTTCTTGAGTTGGTCGTCAAATATTGCCAGTTGCTATAAGAACTCTATAGTCCGAGCTTAATAACGTAGAATAGACGTGCATATTAATATTTCTGCTGTTTGAAATGATAATATCTCCGAAATGGTGACTTCTAGAGAAAAAACGAATAGGAACAAATTTGTAGACAATTGTATGATCTACAACTTTTGTCTCTTAAATTTTTACGATAATATTTACGGTTGACGAGAAAAATGCAATTTTTGACCTCTGACTTTGAATATTTTTTAGCAGATGTCGGATTGATGGGGACTTTTGTTATTTTATTTGTAATGGTGTACTATACCAATTTTCAACTCTATTGGACTATAGGTAGAGGATTATCAACCATACATGATACTGGTCGTAGTTCGGTAAGGCTAAGTAGCCAATTGACCCCAATTAGACTAACTAACGAATTAACCAACTAATTAACATGACAATTAAAATTTCAAATACTCTTGAATTGTTCGTTTGCCTTTATGCCTCTTGAGGATCTCTTATTTATCTAAAAAATAAGCCCTAAAGGCATTGCTATAGATTTTTTTCAATAAAGCTAAAATATTCCAAGTAACACTTAACAAATGTAATGATGAATAGTTAGAGTAATTAGAAATTATTAAATAATTTCGTTGAAGCAGTTTTACAGCTGTCATTTAAATTTAAGTAGCAAACGTTTAACTATCAAGCATATCGACTTTGAAAAAAATAAATTATACCAGATATTTTCTCATTCAAAGGTAGTTGATAGATATCCATTCCTTACGACTTTTTATGTCACAACGACTTTATTTCCAACGCAAAATAGAGAAACAAACATTTTATATGAAAGTGCTATATAAATTGTAGCTTTTATTCTAAAATAATCGTGGTTAAGATGAGAAAAGAACACCCAAATGCATGAGTACCTTTTGGATTTTTTTGTGTTTTATTAGTTTTCCATAAATTGGAGTTTTTAAGACTGCTCCATGGTTTTAAATGAGGCAAAGATAAATTTTCAAAATTTCCATTATTTTTCTAGGAAGCTAACGGTTCTATTGGAAAATTTATTGCATATTTGCAAAGCACCCTCAAGTTGCCATCCTCAACGTGTGCTTCCCCTCGGGCCACAAGTTCTTACGGCAGCTGCCCTTATTTAGCGAGCAATTTGTAAAATCTTTTAAAGATTTATAAGGTCTCTGGAGATCGTTTTAGCAGCCCATTGTTGTTCAAAAAACGTTCGTTTCTGACCAAGTAGTACTCTAGAATGGGCGCATTTTGCATTTATGTTGGAGGAATATGGGGAAAATTATGTTGAAAACATCCTTGAGTCATTTTTGATCAATTTAGCGATGAGCTACAGGACACATATTTTGCTAAAATGATTTCTACACACACTCCTGTTAGGCTTTAAAATATTTCACAAGTAGGTCGCCAGATAAAGACACGGCGTACAAACCACGTATAGGCCTCCAAAAATTTAGCAAATTCGAATAGAAAATTTCTCCAAGATTCTTAGAATTACCTGGAATCGAGCAAACTTACTGATAAGTAATTGTGTTTATGTACGGCTGGTGTAATCAATTCCGGTCGACTTAACACATTAGCTTGAAACTAATCACTATAAAGAGTTCACTTGTTAGTGCATTAAGTGTATTGATTTGCTAATTTCATGAACTTTTCGTCCAATAACTCCCATTTTCCGGCTATTTTTCGTTGATTAACTTTTTTAAATGTTTAATTTTGAGTGTAGTGCATTTAAGAGTCTCGCTCGAAGTAAGCTACATTAAAAGGCAAGCATTTCCAAAGTCATTTGAAAACGACAAAGATATCGAGGTGGGAAACATCTAATTTGATTCGAAATTTGAATCTATCGACGCAATTCGGCAGCACTTGGAACATCCTAGTTTTTCCGGAAATTCCAAAAAACAACGTTTTTCGGCCAAAAAGGCTGTTATATTTTCCTTCGTAACTCTTTTAACAACCAAGATCTTCGATTTGTTTTCTTATCAATTTCTAACAATAACATTACGATAAGTCTGTACTTAACCAGCGACCATCAAACAATCGTTGCAGTTTCAGCCAATTCTTGTGGCCCATCAAAATGTTTCTATCTTACTCTATTCCACCGAATTTATATGAAATAATCCCGGCGCATCCACCATTTCTACAATTGCTCCCCAATTCGAGTGTTATGGTCACAGTCATATTATATTCACATCTCGATATCAATTCTACAACCCTCTTTACCCTATCTATCTATATCTATATCTACGTCTAATTTACAACACACACTTGTAAGGGTTGTGGTATAAAATCGCGCGTGCGGCACAACATCCACCAGTTGGCTTTGAGCCACCGCCGCGGTAACAACACTTCAAAGAAAATTGCAAATAACATATAAACAAGCAACCCAAAATAGGATGTTATCAAAACTTATCAAAAATCGATGATTTTAATCGTAATTCTCTCGTTGATAATGTCATCATTTCTATCGTTTCTTTGTAAAAATGGTTGTTGTTGTTGTTGTAATTGGTGTTATCGTTGGCGCAAGATACGCGTTGAAGATACCGATAATGGACAAGATAAAATAACTGTTGAAACTATCGACAAACAACAATCAGGTTAGAATTTCGTTTTTTTGGCTTTAAAATTTACCTTCAAATCATTTAAATTATAATGATGACGATATTTTATGATTCACTGCATGATTCTTCGATTATTCGGTGTCTTTTAAACTTATATGAAATAGAGCCGTGAAGGATATGAGAGTTGTGTATGGGGGCACGTGTTGAATAATTCATAATTTTCGTCGTTAAATTGTGAATCTAAAGATGGAGATGTGGTGAAATATTTGGTGAATCAAGAATTCTGTTATTGTCTATAATTCCGTTTATATTCTCTACTTTTAGTTGACAATTCTTCGAATAAACATACCAGAAAGTAGATCTAGGTCAGGTTTAATGTTAGAATTACAAATTTTCAAAATTTTGTATTCAATTTACGTGTTTGTTTTGCAATTAACTTTGCCTGTTATCAAACTGTTTGTTGTTGAAATGTGCGCCGAATACGGCAAGTTTTATACAAATAAGAACTAAAAAATATTAATCGTAATTCGGTAAATATTTGCCGGGCTAGAACTTTGAAACTGTTTTTTTTTGATACGAGATTTTCTACCTAAATGGTTTTCGTCAATTTTGTATTAAAAAGTTTTCTACTGTTAAATGCCAAAATTTTAGACGAATTGACAATTTGAATGCATAATTTAGCAGCAAAGTTCAACATTTGTGACCAAAGTGCTCTAAACTTTGCTAAATTGTCGTATTTTTGTGTTTAAACAACAAATTTGTGCTTTATGTCAGGTCAGGTCAAGTCAATTCGAGCTAAATTGTCGATTCTTAAGCGGTAAAGTACAATTCAGCAGCGTAATTAGATTTAATTTTTCTCGCTAGAAATGAACAAAATATAATGCTGCTGTTTTCTTTGCGTTCAGGGCAATTGCTTTCAATCTCGCCGTAGTACTAAAGACTGTTAGAATTGATGCTTTCACTCAAAAGATTCAATTAAAATTCGACTAACAGTATAAATTGATTTTTTTCAAAATGTCGTAATCTTTACGTTTCTATTTTGTGATTAACTTTGCTTATTATGAAACGGTTGGTTGTTGAAATGTGTAGCAAATAAGACACTCTTTGTTCTGAGGGAGAATTAAAAGAAAATCTTTTATTAATTGTTGTTCAGTAAATAACGGGACTAATACACGTTAGGGAAGGAAATTTGACCGGCGATTTATCATTTATTTTTCACTCTAGAATAAAGCTGTATGTCTCGTTGGAAAGGGCATTATTTGTACCTTACATTGAAGAATTTCAATTTCTTGTGTTTCTAATTCAAAATTTTCAACAAGTTTTAGTTTACAATTTGCATGATATTTCCATCAGTTCTATTCTAATTCTAGATTCTATTATTTGTATGTTTTTCTTATTTGTCCCCATAAGTCAATCTGTATTTAGTTATTTACAGTAAATATGTCTATAAGCGGTAGCAAATTAAAAAAAAAATCCGGGAAATTAAAAATGGAAAAAGTTTATATTAAGTCTTCCTGTGCTAGCTTAAATATAGGAACGTGAATGTCGCTCTATCTGGAAGAAAACGTAATAAAATTTACAAATTCAGGTTCTGAGATTCCGTTTTAAATTTGTAGAAAATTCTATCTATGCGCTTTCCAATGATATTATTGTTAAGGGAAAATTTTCCTTACTTTCTTGAGAAAATTGCGTTGACAAAAGTTCTATAAGTGCACATCATAGAGAATCTCAAAGAGAAGATAAACTACGTTATATAAGACACTTGGAATAAAGTTGTCAATTTGTAAATTTTCTGGAAAACTAGCGAACTCGCCGGAAAATTTTTGAGGGATTCGGAAAGCGTTTTCAATTTGCTATAAACTATGAAAAACTCATTGGAAAAATGATTATATTTGATAAGTGATGGTGGAAAATATGAGAAAATTTAAAAAAGCATATGCTCCTAGATTTTTCTTCATAATTCACATTTTAAATCGATTTTTTTTTTAATGGAAAGAGCAAAAAATTAAGGATCAAGACCAGAAATTGTTAATAAAAAAGGATTTTCGTTTATTTTTCACCCAAAATTCATGTATTTGGGCTTGTTAGAAAGAGAATTTCCATCTGTATAAGAGAAGTCTTATAGTTCTGGAGAATGTTGTGGCAATTTTGAGTTGTAGTTGAAAATCAAGAAGCATATGTTTTTAGATTTTTTCCCATTGAAAGAGGTTTCCAAATTTGCAAAAAAAATCCAATCAGTTGGCAGTTTTCCAGAAAATTAAGAGAAATGGCCAAATTGCGAGGAACATTTTTTGTACATAGAGACGAAATATACAATTTTCACCCATTAAAAATAATTAATTAATTTTTCCTGTTTGTATATAATTCTATAGACTTTATAGTTATGCTAATCTTATATGAAAAACTTATTTATTTTCATGGAAAAATTGCTTCTTTTAATTATAAGTAACACATAGATGGTGCTGCTATTACAATGTTGATAAGTATGTGCTCTATCTTATTATCAGTTTATGCAAGGTTGCCAAACATTTATGAAACCACGCCATCTTGCTTAAGTAAAGTAAACTCTAAAATTGACACTTTCTCACTAAAATTCAATTTTTCACGAGTAAAGATAAAATAAATTTGATAATGATGACAATTCTGAAAATCTAGTGTTGCAATATATGAAAATATTTAATTCTCGATGTTTAAATAGCGCAAAGAATTTCTTGTAAATTGGGAAAGTTTTTTCAATCTGCTACCCCCAATATTCATCGTAAATAACTCAAAATTCCCATAAAATTTCACAGAACGTTCTACAGCTTGAAATCTTTTTTCTAACATGCTCTAATAATTAATTATTGAGTGACAAATAAGGAAGAAATCGTTGCTCGAACATTCCCCCATTTTCGAGAGTGACAAATTAACTTACAATTAGGTGCAAGTGTTTCGATCAACATTTAATTAATCTTGAAACTTTATCAAAGTTAATAGTAACAGATAATGTACAATTTAACAAGTTCTAGATGCTTGAAATTTTTCACTGTTTACAAAAAATATGTTGTAAAGTTTCTCAGTTGGGAATTATTTTCGTTGTTCATTGGGGAATTCCATTTTAACATGTTTAAAGTTTTATCTCGACTTGTATTTTCAACAGTAATTACGAACATTAGTTATTTTAAATGTAATAGAATTCATTATTATAAATTGTTTTGAATTTCGTTTCATTATTAAATTTAAGCTGAGTGGAATAGTAACGTTTAGTAGTTGTCCCCGCTCTTCTTATTTTGAATTGAATTCCATTTTATTCTAATTAAAATAATCAATAATAAAATGAGCATTTCTAACAACTTTCCAATACGCTACGAGGTTCATGTTTTTGTAAAAATAATCTCCTATAAATCCTTAAAATATTTTTGAAATCGCTCATCAATTAAAATGAGTTCTCTTCTACTTTCCAGTTTTAGTTCAGCACCCTGTTTGTTGAAATATGCCAGTGTTCTCATGTTTTTCCTCCCTTAAATAAACGTTAATTTTCAATATCACTTTGTGTTTCTTTAAACTCACTCGATTGCAACGACAGGAAGAAAAACAAAGAATAATGAAAGAAAACACAATGAAAATATGGGGAGTGATATACGATCGATTCTTGTTATTTAACTTGTAATTTCTCCTTTAAACTTCATCGTTATTAAAACATCATTCGCCTCTAGGGGTATACTTTACAAAAAAAAAAACCCTGTATATTGTTGGCAAACACATACAATGTTAATTGCTGTCAGTTCAATAATAATTTTAATAGCAGAATGAATTTCGGTAAACATTTACAAAATATATTTAGTTGAAGAACGCACACTCCATCACGAAATGTTTGTTGAAGTTGTTCGTTTGTTGGAAAAGTTAGCAGAAAAAATAAATTAAAACGTGTCTCGTGTCTATTAGAAGAACTATAAGAGGAATCGTTTTAGTTCCTATCTTTAATAGTCATTTAGTAATAAAATTTGCGAAAATAATTCGCCCGAAGTTGACCAAAATCGATCTCTGAGGTTCTGTTTTGAGCTAATTTTCTTAATATTTTCTCATTTAAATTATAACTTTTAACAGATTTCATTAGTAAATTTTAGTGAAAGTTTTGAGCTAAACTTCAAGTTTCTAATTAAATTTCGTTGTGTTTGAATTTTATTCTATTTGTATACCAAAAGTGCGACTTTCTGGCAAATTTGTCACATTGAGTCGATAAAATTGTTATTTTATACTAATCTAGCTAAATTCCAGTTTTTTCATGAAAATACGAACTTGACCAATAGAAATAAAGCAAGTTTGAGTGAACAAATCTTGAAATTTTACACTAAAAGTACTAATTTTGGACCAGCTGTGTAATTTTCGAAATTATATCAAAAGTACTCTTTTTTATTTTACTTATAATTAGTAGTAGTGTAGTGAAGTGTAGTACTAGTAGTAGTAATAGTAGTAGTAGTAGTGCAGTGCAGTGTAGTACTAGTAGTAGTA
>JACDRP010001154.1:0-12620 GCA_013841185.1 Hycleus phaleratus | reverse complement strand
TCTTTTGCGAGCATTTCATTGAAATTAGCTTAAAAAGAGCCATTTTTATGTGGAAATTTTGCACAATATTCCGGATAAGCCAAGATGCTCTATTAGAAGCATTTGAAGTTCTAATTGATGGGGGTTACAGATGTTTTTCCACTTCAACTACCCCTAGAATATTATTTCGTTGTTCTAGCAATGCAATAAAAAATCTACCAGTGGGATAGTTTACGAGTTTTACTAGGCAATTTTGAGTATCTAAGGTATCTCACCTCAAATTGTTAACTTCAAAGTTGAATTTTGGCTATCTTTGTTCTTATGATTACCGTGCTTCTAACCAGAGCCGTGGCAAGATACATTTTTGCGCCCCTAAATGCAAAATATTTTTAACAAAGTACAGTTTTTTGGCCTGCAAAAATTTGCGCCCCATGGAAGTCGGCGCCCGTGGCGGGTGACACCTTCGCCACATCCTAGATCTGCATCTAACTTAAAAGTTAGATGGCAACTCCAATTATTTGATGGGCGATTTGAAAAATATTTAAAGGATTCAGAGGAGGGACCCTAGAGATCATTTTACCAAAATTTGTGCCTCGTAGTTTTAGATAATGATGCGTTTATGACTCAGAATGATTCGAGGATGCTTTCCAAACATTTTTTCCATTGCATCCTAGAATAAATGCAAAAAATTTCTACCCATTCCAGAATAAAATGGAGAAAAACGAAAAAATTAATGCTGCGAACATTTAGTCATTCTGAATTATTTGGCATGTATAACTCATTTTTCAAAATTGCAACACGGTCAGAAACGAGCGTTTTTTTGGCTAACTTGCCGATCCGGCGCAAATTTTGGCAAAATGATTCCAGAGACCCCCCAAAAATCCTTTTCAAATTGCTCGCCAAATAGTCGTAGTTCCATATAAACTGTATACTTTCAAGTGAAAAGCACAGTAGAAGGGTCATTTTAACAAAACTTGGACCTCATAGCTCATTTCCTATTTCCAATTTTCAAGAAATGGGATACACATGTGACTCAGAATGATTCAATGATATGCGATTTCTCTATAATGCAATGGAAAAAACGCAAAACTAACATAACGTTGAGCCTCCGAGTCATTCAAAATCGCAATATTCTCCGAAATAAGCTTTTTGAGCAACTAGGGGCCTTTCGAAACCAATTAAACCACCAACAATTGTCAAACCATTACCGAAATAAAATTTTAGCAACAAAATACTCGGAACTCCTGTTGCCCAAAACATAGGATCAAGTCGAAAAAATAAGATGCAGTACCTGAAATAACCGGAAAATGGCCAAATTTCGTTGTTCATGAGAATTTTGCGTCAAAATTTTCAGAAATTTCCTTCACGGGATTCTCAAAATTGCACCTACAAAGAGATCTCTTCTTCAAGGCTTCTTTTTTCAAAAATTTATATTTACTCATATAACTTCACTATACAGTTACAATAAAAAATTGATTAAAAAATAAACAGTACGAATAAATAGTGCATTAGTGTATCGAATTTTCTCTTTTTCTTTATACATAAAATATAAAATCGATTAGAATGCTTTGAAAGAAATCAAAAAATTGAGACCAATTGCAGGCCTGTATCGATGTATGTAATAATAATCTTATTATTAATAATAAAAAGAATAATTGTAATAACATAAAAGAATTGGAAAGTTTACACATACATTGATTATAAGTTACATTAATTTCTCCTATTTTCTTCTGTTATTATTATTTTCTTGTGTAATTTCCCATTCATACAGATCCTCAATCAATAAGACATTCACTCAAGTATCAATCACGATATCTTTGGCAGTTAACCATTATTATTATTACAATCATAACTTCTTTAATTAATTCTATCAATAATTCATAATAATAATAATGAGAATATTCATCAAATAATGTACAAAAAAATCTCTTAGAAAACAGCTACTGATTATACAACATGTAAATGTAAAAAATTGTGTAATTTTACAAAATTCTTGAGTCAATTTTTTGTAAAAATCACCCTAGAAAATCTAAATTTTTGCCCAATATTTCAGTTAAAAATTTGACATTATTGTGACATTGTACTTAAAACTACCATTGGAAAATTGATGGTAGCTGATCACGAATGAATCGACATCGAATTTTGCGGAAATTTCCAAAATTTTAGTGCGTTTTGACGGCATTTCGGTGAGCAAATTCACAAATCTGTTCAATTTTGATCCCCTGTATTTACAGTTGTGCCATAGATTGTTGCTTAGAAAAAATTACAAAGAAGCAATTTGGCACAAATTATCAAAAATTAGGTAAAACGAAAATGTCCAACAAGCCTACAGTTAGAGATAACAATAAATTACGAGAGTTTTGTAAAAATTATTTACAAATTTGTTGTTGTGCTAATATCAAAGAAATCAAATCGAGAGAAACTAGAAAAGACATCAGTCTAGATTTTCCACTGCCTGCATTTTCCCAAAATTTGCTTTACAATTCGGTAACAGCGTACAATTGACGTTCGTTATCATTATTCGAATACATCGCCTCGTGATGGTGGTGGTGATGGTGCGCTTGATCTTGAATTTTCGCCGGCCGAAACTGCGACGTATTGTTGTTGGTACTGTTTTGGCTCGCTGAAACGCCCCGTTGCAGCGATCGAAACTGCATATTCGGCTGGAAACTGCTGTCTTGCCAGGCGCCACGCTGCAACGACCGGAAATTCGCCGGATTCAACGGCGTCTCAATCGATGGCTGCGATATGGTCGGTGGTACTTTCGGTACTGGCGGTTGTTTCCTGGCTTTCTCATCGGGTGTTTGCGGCAAGGGCCGGCGGCCGAGCGAGCTAAATTTCTGGATGTTTGCCGTACGTTGGGTTGTTTCCTGTTGTTGTTGGCGCTGTTCTTGTTGTTGCTGATCGAATTTGAAGCCTTTAAAGTTTGGGAAATCCTTGCAGGCAGCCCTGTCTCAGTAAAAATCGGAACTCTCCAATGTTTTACATTGTTTGCTTAAAGTCGCGTACTTTCCATTATTAGGTCCTGCGAGTACTGGTTCGTGATGGTGCGATGGTAATCGGCCGAGTGTATGGCCTCTGAGATGAGACATATGGGCGCTTCTGTGGTGTTCGTTGGGGCGCATATCGCATCCATCTCTGTAAATTAAAATAATACACGTTGCATTTCATTTATCCAATATATCAAAATTTTATACAAGTGTGTTGTGGGGCAAATAATCCACGAACTACCCCTTATGGGGTAGTTTTCTCGAATGACTTATTGCCCACAGCACACGAATTATCTACAAGATTTTATCCAACACCTCAGAATGCAAGACCATTTTAAAGAATTTGGATATTCAATGAGTATTCTGTAACTCATTAATAGGGTCGTCACTTAACCAACTCCACGCCGAAGGGTGGTACTTTATAGAAGAGGCAAAATCATTTCATATCGTTGTGATATGTAAGCGTAAAATGTTCAAAAAACGCTTGATTTGCAATTAAACTGCGCAAATTGGGGGCAATTTTTGATTTCTAACGACTTTTTTGCAAACTTAAAAAGTCTCTTGATTTCTTTTTGAAATTGGGTTTATGAATTTTAAACGTTCCATTATTCGAAAGATTTTAAACAATAGAAGCTTATCACCTTATCACACAAAAAGTACTAAATTATCTCAAAATTTGCGCTGAAAATAGCAAACTCTTAGATATAAGATGAAAGTGCTATTTTTTCCAAATTTTGCTAGAATATTTTGAAAAATAAACCAAAATTTTGCATTACAATTTTGGACTAATTTTAATTTATAGAAATTTTATCAAAAATTTCCATTATGAGCAACTAGAGTGCTGGAATATTGTCAAAATAATCCAAAATTTTTCACTAACATCTCCAAATTTTGGATCAAATTTCTATTAAGTCACATTTTTCTTACAGAAATCTCAAAATTCTAGAACACGAGCAGTAATATTTCGTCAAAATTTGACAAAGCGTGATGGAATATTTCGAAAATAAACGAGTTACTCACTACAATCTTCAAATTTTGGACTAGAAGTGCTAGATTTTTCAAAAATTTCTATTAGAATAAAACAAATCAAAATTTCACGATATAACACAAATTTTTATATAGAAATTTCAAAATTCTGGAACATGATCACTATTTTTTCTAAAATTTCGATTTTGATCATTTAGAGTGCTCGAATATTTCCAAAAAATCTTCAAAATTTGGACTAAACGTGCTAAATTTTTCAAAAATTTCTATTAGAATAAAATAAATCAAAACTTTGCGATATAAAGCGAAATTTTTTATATAGAAATCTCAAAATTCTGGAACATGATCACTATTTTTTCTAAAATTTCGATTTTGATCATTCACAGTGCTCGAATATTTCCAAAAAATCTTCAAAATTTGGACTAAACGTGCCAAAATTTTCAAAAGTTTCTATTAGAATAAAATAAATCAAAGTTTCGCGATATGAAATGAAATTTTTTATGTAAAAATCTAAATATTCTAAAACAGGAACACTGTTTTTTCAAATTTCGATTATGATTATTTAGGGTGCTCGAATATTTCCAAAAAATGTTCAAAACTTGGACTAAACGTGCCAAATTTTTCAAAAATTTCCATAGAATAAAACAACTCAAAGCTTCTCGATATAACACAAATTTTGTATATAGAAATCTGAAAATTCTAGAATATGGCCACTACGTTTTCCCAAATTTCGATTTAGATCATTTAGTGCGCTCAAATATTTTGAAAAAATCTTCAATATTCAAGACGTGCTAAATTTTTCAAAAATAAATCAAAGCCTCACGATATAACACGAAATTTTTTATACAGAAATCTCAAAATTCTGGAACGAGGACACTATTTTTCTCAAATTTCAATTATAATCATTTAAGGTGCTGGAATATTTCCAAAAAATCTTCAAAATTTGGACTAAACGTGCTAATTTAAAAAAAATCCTATTAGAATCAAATAAACCAAGACTCCTCAATATAAGACGAAATTTTTTTATCTAGAAATCCCAAAATCCTAAAGCATGGACACTATTCTTTCTCAAATTTTAATAATAATCAACTAGAGCGCCCCAATATTTCCAAAAAATCTTTAAAATTTAGACCAGTGCTAGATTTTTCAAAAAACAATAAGGCGGAATTTCTCAAAGAAAATTCCTAAAACTCTACAAGCGAGTTGAATTCTGCTCTCATATGGTGTTGGATAAAACAACAAATACAACTTCGAGAACAAATTCTAGTTTAGCCCCGAAGCTACTATAAGAGGGTAATAAAGCTAAACATATATAAAGAAAAAAACTATTGAGGGGGTTGAAAAATCAAATAAAAAATAAAAATAAAACTCGTGTACAGTAACGATTGGGCTTCATGCGAGGGAGGGGCCGAGGCATGCGGCCGATTATGCATCAAGGCAGACGTGTAGCTAGGTGGAGGAGTATCAGGGGGATAAGACGACCCTTGGCTCCGTTGTAGCGTTCTAGCTGCTATCGCTTGACTAGCTTGCGGTGGTGGTAAATACGGATCATTCTCATTCACTTGATGATAGTCTTTCCTAAAAAATAAAACAACATTAACTGAATTGATTCGAAATAATAGCAATTTACCGTTTTCTAATATAGATCCATGTATGCGAATCAACCCATACTAGCGCTGTTAACAATAAACCAGCAAGAATTGCCGATATTAACATTAAAGTTAAGCCTAATAGACCAACATTGCATAGGGCTCGGGCCCCACGTAGATAATGCGAATGTAATGCCCGACAATCAACAGCTGTTGTTAATTGTGTCAATATTGTATCGGCAGCGTTGATTTCATTCTTTAACGAATTGAATTTCGTATCTAACGATTTCTTCGGGAATAGAAACATTGCTGGTTGTTTTAAAACATTCAAATTCGTTCGCATATTCTCAATTGTTGTTTTCGCTTCACGTAAACGTTGTGTAAATGGATTAGCCCGGGCACGTTCACAATTCGTATAATAGCGCAGTATTTCTTTCGATAATTCATTTGATGTTTGATCTTCAATATATTTATCGGGCTGTATGCATAAATCGCCTAATGCAACACTAGATGCAAGATATAGACTTGCCATCAAATATGACGCAATCACTGCTAATAATCCACAAACAGAGAATGCAATTAACGCACAACGACTATGCCTGGCGACACCAACTAATAATATCACACATAATATCAATAATATACTCAATATGGCCATTGTGAAGGGCCAACGGATTGCTTCGAATTTTTCGCCAAGTAAAATATTTGGCATTAAATCTAAACCAATCAATGGTCGACGTATATCAGCAGCTGCATTAGCAGCAATTGTATTATTACGCATTGTACGTTCTAAATAATCCAATGCTTGTTTAAATAATGTCATATTTGTTACTGGTTCATCAAATATATCACGTAAACTGACTAATTGTGCACCGGCTTGTACACGTAATTGTCGTTCAATTGCTTCAGTATAATTACGTATTTTTGTTACTAATAAATCAATATGTTTGCCTTGTTGTAATAATTGCGTTATGCCATTATGTACATCATCATTACCATATAAACCTAAACCAACAGCAGCACAACATAATACAGATACAATAGCTAATGATACTTTTAATGCTGAAATTGATCGTGATGGTCTTGGTTTACGGTCACAACATCTTGTTAATAAATAAATTAATAATACTAACAATGTCAAGATCAACCAGGCGGCTGGTATTGACGCCAATATACCCAAACTCTGAAACAATACAAAAAAATTAATTAATAAGAAACATTTAGATAGAGAAATCTAATAAATTCTTGAACAAATCGCGATATACTCAATAGAATTGTTATTAAATTAAGCTGAAGATCTACAGTTTGAGGGAAAATTTGGAAAATATTCCAAGGATTTATGGAAAAGACCCTAGAGATCATTTTAGCAAAATTTGAACCTCGTAACTTATCGGAAAGTTTGTCAGTTGGCATATGACTAGTCGTTCGCCTCCCATTTTGTATTGGATAGTTTCAACAGTCTATGCCTGGGTTTTTCAAACTTTATATCAAATATTGATTCGTAAATTCTTTAAAAGTCCTTTCAGGTTCACGAATTTTTACAAAAGGAACCAATTTCATGTGTTAGGTGAAAATTTCTAGAACTGTAAAACCACCCGTCGGGCTGTTTTGTATTCGATACTAAATTACTGTGAATGAACAATAACCCAGGTAAGAGTTNCAACAAGTTCTGCTTCTTGGGAATGAACAGAAACTTTAAAGTTTAAAAACGGAAAAAAGTGGAAATTTGGGACGCTTTTAGGAAAATTTATCAAGAAAATTTGGATTTATAGTTAAGAATTTTGGCTCTTTTGTCTTAAACAATTGCCCTTTTTTTATTCGAAATTCCGAGACTATCAAGATGATTTTGGCAACGCTATACCTATAAAAGGGGCCTTTTTTAACCATTTTTATTCAATTTTCGAACTAAATTTTGAAAAATGTTTGTTAATTATTGTGAATTTTTGAACAAATTCGATTTCTATGCATTTAAAATGTTGAAATTTAGACATAAATGGGCAATTTTTTAAATCAACAAGTTTTGTTTTTGAAGATGAACAGAAATTTTAAGTTTAAAAATGAAAAAACGGGAGAAAATTTGGGAAACTTCGTGAAATTTTGCAAAAAAAATTGGGTTTATAGTTGAGAATTTTGGCCCTTTCTTCTTAATTTATTGTCCCTTCTTTATATTAAAGAAGTCTATTATTATTTGATTTGTGAAGAGCTATTTTTCATTTTTTAAAACCTAACTTTTAGACTTAATTTAAAAAGAAAATGACCAAATTTCGAGACAATGCATAGTAAATTTTAATTTACTAGATCGCTAGAACTTACCTCAAGGTAAACGGGCGATTGTGGATCAAATGAATTATTGACTTGATGAAATGTAACATTTAGATGCGGCAATGAGTGCAATAAACGTGCCAAAAATGGGATACTGTAAGCGTCATCACCTGGAGAGACGCCCATACCCAAAATCGTTCAAACCGAACACAAACAACAAGGAATTTTGCTCGATTTCGTCCAAAAATGTTCGTTGTTTTTTAGTAAAAACCTGACGTCACACCATAGTCACAACGATTGGCGCTTGCCGGTGGCCCCTATTTCAACATAAAACAAAACAAAAAAAAAAAATTAATCAATCATTGAACAAATTACAAGTTGCGATTCTTGTGTGGTTCTATCTAAAGTTTGAAAAATTACTGGAAATGACCGCGTTTATATCTTGATGAAAGCGAATCAAAATTACACGTAACAAATAAATGTCGTTAACACTCATGATCGATAAAAACAGGGAGTTGTAGATCTTTACAATTTGATAAAGTTCTTGTAATTATTACGTTGGTTTTAATTAAACGTCATCCATTAGAGAAATTATTAAAAAAAATAATAAAAGTTCCGCTTTTCATTCGCTTTGTTTGATCAATCAAATCAAAATGATTGCGTTTACACCAAAATTAATAATAATTTATACAATAAACTACACTTTTATTCGCTTTTTTTCAATGAGTTCGTTATTTTCGTCTGTGTAAGCAATAAAACTTTGGTATAGCTCTTATTTTGCCTCAATTCTTTGTTCTCGCTCAATTTTTCTTATTGTTTTCGTTAAAACTTAATTCCATTCCGTTCACTTCCTTTTCGATGTACTTTTTCTATTCCGTCTACCCTTTTTTTATATTATTTTATTTATTTTACATAAACTTCTTCCATTCCAATTCTCTCGTTTCTCATTTTATTCCTCTCATAGACTCGAAAATAGACACGAAGATGGGGCATAAATTAGTAGAGGAAATCGGTTTTTTCCTTCGTATTTTCTCTCTATATTCCAGTTAAATTCATCGGTTAATATTGCCTATATTTAAAAGTCTTATAGGCAATTTCTAAATGTTTTAAACCTTACGTAATTAGTTAATGAGGATTTAATGGTTTTAGATTTCTTGATGAATTTCGAAAGAAAATTAAATTCTGACCAGAAGAACGAATTGTCAACTAGTACTGTTACCTGAACTAAATACAACAACCGCCACTTAATTTACAAATTGGCAATAAATACAATATTCTGTAACTATAAACTTATTTCAAGTTTAGATTAGATTGATGAAAATTACAGAATACGAACATTTATTTGTTTCCAAAGAGAAAAATCTAAGAGTATGATTGGGGGAAAGAATAATTCCCGACTGATAGTAACAAACGACCGCCACTTAATATACAGGGTGTCACCAAAGTATTCCACAAAATTTAGGGGGTAGATAGGGGATGAGATTGTAAAATGAAAAGTCCTATACCATTTTTCCACCTAACGCACAGCTAATTCGTTATTAATTTAACAAAGTAGCCAGAAACTTTCGTACTTCCAAGGGTTGTTGCGCCAACTTAATCATTGCTCCGCTTCATACTCGCACCACCGCTACCCTATTTGAACGCTATAGTACGCGTCTGATTGGCTATTTTATTCAATTAATAACTAATGACCTGTCCGTTAAGTGAAAAAATCTTTTCGTTTTAGAATTTGATCCTCTATCTGCCTCCAAAACTTTGTGTGATACTTATGAGACAACCTGTATAAAATGGCAATAGAGCCATATTCTATAATTTGATCGAACTAATTCTGTATCTCTAATCATTTGATGGTTAGAGACTGATTTTATAGAGTTATAGAATACGATCTTTGATATTTAAACAGTGGCAAAATTGCAAATTAAGCGATAGATAGTCTAAACATCCACGACCTTTGCCTTGCTATCAAATTGTTTAAATTAACATGCAAATAAACAATTAGAAACGGATTAGAGGACAGTTTACCAAAGGTATTGACAATGTTTCAAGATTAGAAAGGCAACTGGAACATTTATTTTTAAGAAAATATATAATTAATGATAATATCAGTACGTTTATCATTCATCTCTTGACATTCTCTTATTATTATCATTATTTATGTTAAGATTAAATATTAAATATAAGCAACACTATCTTGAATATTATAATATGGAATAATAATAAAAGAAAAATTCCATAAAAGATCGAATGAATTAATGGTGGATGAGAATGGAATGATGATGGATTATGTTATTGGATTGTTGGTTGGATTGATAGTTGATGGATTGAAGCAAATTACATTAAATCGAAGCAATATTTTTATATATTAATAATAATAGTAGTAATAATGATAATAATAATAAACAATAATTGGAAATTGTTGGATTAATTTAAACAATTTCCGTTCCTAATGGAAATCTTCGTTGTAATAAATTTGATCAGTTAAATAACTTTAATACAATAGGGAGATGAATGGAAGAATCTCGCATCTTTGTCGCACTTACAATTCTACTATGTATCGACATTATTTTCAAATGAGAACAACAAGGAACGGCGATTTTTACAGGCCGGGCCATTAAAGTTTATAATTCAATGTAAACTTCCTCTAGCCATTTTTTTTCCAGGATACAAGAAGTTATTTTGAACGAATGTTTGGGTCGTTTTACGTGCACAGTCGATTGGTGAAAATCGCGACATTGCCGAAAAAAGTGCCGTAAAACGTTTTCCCCGGGAATTTCGTACAAATCGCCAAATTTTTTGCGAATTAACCAACCAATTGGACTTGAAACTATATTACTGATGATCCAACCCGTAGATTAATTATTAAATTATTCAATTTTATCTAGAAGGCAACTTATTTTGAATTTAATGACGAATTTGTAGTTTCCGTCTGTCACTACTGATATGTCTTATCAATTTTAACGATAACTCGAGTATTTTCTAGGTTATTGAATCATTTTCCAAATAAATACGAAATAAATTGCGAGTTTCGCAAGAAAAATCGCCTATTTTGACGGTAATTCAACAACATTCTAACCTTTGACTCGACTATACGTCGTAAAAATCGAGTATTTGAATTTATCGCAAAATAATTGCATCAATCCCAATTTTCATCCCTAAATACGTTTATTGTGTGTGTTTGTTGATAAAAGGGCTGGAGATATCCCGGCTAAGGGCGTGGCTCACAAAGCATCGATCTGGTTTTGAGTCTCCACGATGACGCTTTATATCCATGCATACATATAAACATAAAAAACACACCCCTGATAGTGGTGGTAAAATAGTAAACGTAGTTGTGACTTTTCATTAACGAAATTTCCCCGAAGAGACTCGCTTGAATCTGGAAATTAACGAAAAATTCGTTAATTATGGACGAATTAATTACGAATTCAAATCGGTTGAGGGTTGATACCCTTCTCGACATAATTCATCGTTGTTTAGATGACACTTGTGTGTTATGGGGATACGGTAAACAAGTCACGTGTTGTTTTCGAGGAACAAAAAAAAACCAAGAAAACGAAGAGTATGAGAATGGGGTTAATTATGTTCGGGTTTCTAACGGGTGGTGGAATTGAAACGGGGGACTAATCAACGGTTTGGTGATTGAATTTCAAACAATTCGTACGATTGATGGAAGAACCACCCTGTACTTGGCGATTGGGGAAGATTTACAACTGGAAGTTTTGATTGATGATTCAAACGATTTGATAATAAATAAAATAGTGGGTGATTTTTTCATGCAATTGAAACAATGGAATATTAAGGAAATGACATGAGGAAATACAATTTCCGTTTCGTCTATTTTTTGTGTAATTTAAATAAAATCTGGTATGACTAGAATTACAAATCTTTTCCATTTATAAACCATCGATAAATACGTAAATAAATAAATAAATAAATAAATAATGACTAAAGTTGTATTATTGAGCCACGACAAGGTTATAATTTCGCTATAATTACCATTGAATTCATTAGAAAAAACGATGGAAATTCGTGGTTTTCCCCCGATTTTCTTGTCGAATTACAACGCCCCTATTGTTATCGATTTGTATACTTTACCTACCAAAATCACAACAAATTAATTACATTTTCTAATTATAAATGAATCAATAAAACATTGTGGTATTTGTACTAGTTTCAATCGAAATCAACCCCCTTTCATATCAAAAACAACAAAAGCGAATTGATTGGAATTGTTGCATGCTAGACATTTTCCTTTGTTATTAACCAAACCACCCCTATTTTATTTATATGGGAAAAAATTATTTTTGCGATAAATTGGGGCACCTTTCTCCGGTCGATTTTTCGATTCGTGCCCCTTCAGTTCGCTACACATACAGATGAATCATTCGATTCGATCATTCTCCAAGAGTTTTTATAACAAACAATTACCAATAATTTTCGTGTTTGTACTTTTATTGGATTTATAGGCAAATTTGATTTGTTTATCTATCGATTAATTGGAATTTTATCGAATTTATTGGTTGTTTATTTGTTAATTAATTGGTTTGTTTTGTTATTTTACCTTTAAATTGAATGTAAATCCAAAATAATTCAAGTATAACAACATGCACCCACTCACTATTACAATTCGCATGCGACTGGAAAATGAGCCTTCATTTTGTTGCTAGATGGCGCTCGTTCTTCAATTATTATTATTACTATTATTATAATTACTACTAGTAGGTTATGCAACCAAATATACACAATTTTCAAAAATTATAAAATTTTCGTATTTACTGGATAAATATGAGGGATTATAGCACGATTTTTTGTAGTT
>JACDRP010001153.1:0-12623 GCA_013841185.1 Hycleus phaleratus | reverse complement strand
CCACTATCCAAGATGTCTGCCATACATGGAGACGTTTTTTGACCGGATGCGCACTCTACTACCTCATTGATCTTCGATAATATGAAAATGTCACTGAAATTTGTTGTCATTTAATCGTTTATTTAATGTGCATTTATAAATTATTGTTGATTGAANTTCCTGCTGTGATATTAGATGGTATTATTATTTCTGAAAGTATTTTTAAATGAATTGAGTTCGATTATTTATTGTGTATGTTGTGTTGCCTATATCGACTCTAGGTTGATGCATCTCTAGAGTGTGGCAGCACTGACAAACAAATGACAATTTTGAGCGGCAACTCTGTCAGATAAATATCAAATTTTGAATCTAGTTGCTGTAATTGGCCAAGACAAGGCGCTTTTTAAGGATTTTAGGGCCAAAATTTCGACAAGGCGCAATCAGAATTGAATTCTGAGTGGTTTTGATGCAATATTAGCAAAAACCCTACACTACACATTTACCAAAGTTGGCGGTATTGACAAATGTCAAATTGGTGAAATACGAACCAATCTACGATTATAAATAACCAAATCACCGCCAACTCTAGATGGAATACAGCTTTATTCATTGTTTTTGTGGGTTTATCGTTGAGAATTGGAGAGAGAGAATTTCACACGAAAAATCGGCTTTCAATTGGTTTCTTTAGACGATAATCGTAAAGTTGGTGGAAGACTACAAAATTCGTTATCAACGAATATCGTACATTCAACAATTATTACGATATAGAGACCAAAATCGGCCTATTGTTTATATGAATGAGAAACGAATAATCAAGATTTATTTGTAATTCAAGCCGGTGATGAAATGGGTTCATTACCGAATTGTTTATTAATTCTCATTATGTTGAAATCGTATCGTAAACAATTTACGAATTCTAAATTGTTCACAAAATCTCAGTAATAGACAAGAATTAAAGGGTTAATGAAGTGCAGAATAATTAAGAAATAGAAGAAAATATAAACTTTATTTGATATAACAAATTGCCTAATTTTTACAAGTATCACGCTATTTTAGCTTGCAGTTGGGCATGATATGCTTACGTCGTGTCCTAGATTGGTTCATCCGTACTTCACTAAATTCGACATTTGTTCGTGTAGTTTTACGCTACGAGACTAGGTCAAAATTCATAGCCAACTGAAAATATCTTCATAAGTAATAAATACTGAAATATCCATTGCTAATTGTCTAAAATATTAAAAATTGTATTAAAATACGCATTTTTCGTCAATTTTCATTATTATTAATGTGTTTTTTAATCATTTTAACCAATTCTAAATATAAGAAACAATCCCTGCCTGCAGGTTTACAAATTTCTCGATGGTCTAAAGGTACACCGCACGTTATACCAATACCGGGATCTATAAAAAATGTAAAAATTATTAAAAATGGGGCAATATTGTTGAACATCTACCGGCCGAATCGTAGGCTACAATTTTCAAATAAACGAACGACATTAACGTAAATGACGTTTCAATAAAACTGAAAATGTCGCCGTTGAAATGACCGTCATGGCAGAGTTTCAGGAATTTTTGATGCAGATCGCGCAGAAAATCACAGTCTGAAATTGTGAAAAATTTAGACAGTTCTCTAATTTTTTGTGTCCATTCGTACTGCGTTGAATTTCGATTAATTCGACGCTACGCCGTAGAAATGGCAAAGTGAAATCGGCTAACGATGAGCCTTTATGCGGTACACTGTAGAACATGATGGCGCGTGATCGGTTGAAGATTTGGTAAATTTCCGGATTGATTTCGCGTCTCTCCCAGGCTAGAAATTTGTTTTAGATTAAAAAAAATTATTTAATCGAGTGGTGGGTACCGTTAAGGATGATTTGTTTGATGAAGAGACCGCCCTTAGAGTGGCCGACCCAAATTATTGGTTTGTCCCCAACGTTCAGTCGGCACAGTTCTTCGATCATCTCATCGCTTCGTTGCACCATATTTGTACTAAAAAAGAACTATTACTACCAAAAATTTGAATTTATAGATTAGTCATTTAATTGTGCATTTTAGGCTTAATTTGGGCTTAGTAGCTTCAATATTAAGACAAATTTAACTTGTTTAAAGTGACTTTTAATTAATTTTTTAATAGATTCTGAAATTGATGACGTGCCAAAATTGAGCGTGGGTATTTTATACGTTAACGTTCTATTTTTGAATCGATGCACTAATATTACGAATTACAGGCAATAAGTTCCAAGCGCGTTATTGAAAAAAAAAAAAAAAACAGAATTGAAAGAAAGCATTCACAAGGAAACATCAAAAATTTCCTCATGGACATCCAAGAAATGCTTTAAACTTAGTAAAATTGGCCAAAAATTGATTGATCAAACCTCAAAATTAAAGAAATACTACGCAAATAAGAAACGAAAGAAGTCATTAAAAGTAAAAAAGAAGCATGATTATCCAACTAAGCCCAAATGCCCACAAAGTATCTAAGCATTAAGATTAAGAGGGAATTTTTAAGGTTTTCTGATAAGCGAATAGTAGGGGAAATGTTTAAAAATGATAAGCGATTGAAATCAGAGAAGTTCTGAGCATGTCCAAAGGCTCAATTATTGAGTTTTTGCCAAAATTGAAGGAGTTTTAAGCTAAGTTCTAAATGAAGCATTCCAAATGAGGAATAAAAATGTTTTCATGAAATTGAAAATAACCTACCGATTTCGCTTCTTCTTCCAAATGGGACACCACAACACATCCGTTGTATAATTTAAAGCTATAACTCGACAACTTGGACAATCTTTCAATAACCAATCTTGTGGCCAACATTTCGAATAATCCTCAAAATTGCCATCATCTTCATCCCTATCACTATTTGCAATATTATCACTAGTTGTTGTAGTGTTAGTAGAATGATATTCGTCTGTTATTGAACATACAATTGATTATCTTTTACAATTTCGATTGTTGCCTAAAATTAAAGATGAATAAAATTATCGATTACCTGTTGAATTGTTATGAATCGGTGTTTGATATTTTAAATGATGATGTTCGTGTCGCCATTGACCTTGTTTCCATGTACGATCAATACCGCCATGTAGACCATGAATGAAAATAACATCAGCTTTATGTTTATCTTCACTTTCAGGTGTATACAACACTTGACAATCAACTGATTGTTCCAATGATGATGATGTTGATGATGTATCAATGATATTATCATCATTCTCTTGGATTGCAGCTTGGGATATTATGCACTTTTGTACAGAGGCTAAGGAACGTGAAATACTGTTGGCTAAGAATGCAATTATTGTTGGGAATATGTGGAAACGTAAATTATCAACGACTAGTTGTTGATTTTTTAAATAAATGTAGTAGATTCGTAATACTGCCGGTGTGAAGACCTCCGTGAGGACTGTTACAGCTACACGAAGGCGGCTGGAAACAAAAATATGCTTAAAGAGTGACCAAAGTTTGAAAGTAAAAAGCTTAAATTAGATGAAAGGAAGTGGAATAGATTAAGTTGTTAATTTTGCTCTAATTATAGAAATCAAAGGCAATAGTATCAGATTTTGGTAGGTATATTCAAAGTGACAAATATTGTAGAAGAATTGAAAAATAAATGGATGTCCAAGAAATGCTGGAAATAGAAAATAAAGTTTAGAAGTTCTAAAACTGGACAGGTTTTAAGCGTGTTCAAAGGCTCAAAGATTCAATTTTTGACAAAATAGAAGATTTCTTAGCTAAATTCTCATAAAAGAGAACTTAGATGAGAGGAGTACCAATAGAATAGATTTCTAATTTTGTTCTACTATTAGAAATCAAAAATCAACAAAGCCAATAAGATCCGATTTGGCATATTCCAAGCGCCAAATACTAAACAAAAACAAATTGAAAGAAGAAAAATCAAAAATCTCTTCATGAATGTCTAAGAGATACTAAAAAATAGAAAAATATGTTTAAAACTAATAGAAATTAGAAATTGCACTCGTTTTTAAAGTTTCCAAAGGTTCAAACGTCGAAGTTTTGCCAAAATAAAAGAAATTGTAAGCTTAATTCTTATGAAAGAGGTCAGTAAAGTACAACAGAATCCAACATTTAACTACAGCAGAATGCTTTTGCACTCATTTTGGGAATTAAAAACAATAATTTCAGAATTGGAAATAATCTTAAACAATAGAAGACATGCAAAATGAAAAATTTCTTATCCAAGAAGTAGTTTAAGCTTAGCAAAAGTGCCCAAAAAGTAGCAAAAATTCCCTTCTATTGGTTGGCAGTATTGAGATGAAGCCCATGATCAGCAAGATTGAGTAACTCTAATAAGCGAAAAGTGCCAAAAGAGCAGCTCTATGATTATTCGAAGCATTTTGCCCAATTTAGACTTTACTCTTTCATAATTACTATCGAATAATTGTATGAAATTTAACCCTTAAAGGAACTTAAGAGCTTACATTCAATAAACTAATTTAAAAAAAAGTGCTACTATTTGTTGAGTGATTCGAAAAATATTTCAAAGATTTGTTGGAGATTCAAGAGATTTCAGCAAAATTTTGGCCCAGTAGCTCATGGGTGTTAAAAAATTCGCATTTTCGGCCGTGTTACAATTCTCAATTCGAGGAAGTTGACAATGATTTTCTTCAATTTTGGGTAGAACAGACGGAAAAAATTTGCGTTTTCTCCTAGAATGCACTGGAAAAACCCCAAAACAAATCCAAAAATGACCAACTGTCCCGATGAGCAATGGGGCTCAATTTTTGCTAAATTTCCTCGTACGAAGATTTTTCGAATCGCTAATAGGACTTGAATGGACGACCCGGTAATCTTGTTATCTTTAATTCCTTTAAAATTAGACCGACACAAAACGAAGGAAATAACTTTAAATTGTAAATAATTTCTCAATTATACCGCTAACAATAATGACTATTTACAATTTTATAATCAATTGAAATAAATGACTTACCGAACATCCATTATGTTCCGAAAATGTCAACAATTTATCGTCTACATTGTCGTGAAAAATTGCAAAAAATCAACAAAGAATTCCCCCATATCTAACACGAAAAATAACACAATTGATAATCACGACAAGGACATTTCAATTCTACAATTGTAAATTATAACAATTTCACTATTATCGTGTTCAACTCAACCACTACCACTACTAACTATTACTATTACTTATTGTTGGCTCGTCTAAATAATTTAGAGAAGCTCTATTATTGCTCTATCTGTGTGTTTGTGTGCAGGATTTATCGATCATCATTTAAAACAAAAACAGAAAAAAAAACGGAAATCAATGAATGAATAAATCAATTAATTAGAAAATCAATTGAATTGTATCTTGTCAAGGTTCCATTTCTAAGTCATCCACATCAATATTGGAATTATTCATATTATGGACGATATTTCGTCATTTTTAAAATTCAGTGAAACCTCTCTAATTTAACAGAAGATTTTCAGAAATACAGTGAAACCTCGCTAATTTAACAACGAAATAATTGGTGGAAGAACAACATATAACCTCTCTAATTAACAATTTAATAAAGAAATAAACTACTGATTTTAATAGAAGATACAGTGGAACTTCGCTAATTGAACAACGAAATAGAATCGCACTTACTTCGGTACAAGAATAACGAAGGACGTTTGCTTCATTTCAACATTGAAGTCCTCCTCTATTAAATTTTTCTCACATAATAACTCCTCAACTCTGTTAGGCAGCATACTGGCACTGTAACAGAACAAAATAAAACTAGACGTATTCCGGATTGTTATCTAATCTCATAAGCTCAATAGAGCTAAATTATTATAAGTTAGAATTTGTTGGGTTCTACGTATTGGTTGATAAGAAATTTGAGGCGAGGAGCGGCCCAATTGAGGGCGAAATTTGCATTCTCCACAAAAAAGCAAAAAGCTTAAATGAGTGCTATTGTGTATTATTTAAGGGTGTTTTCATGCTTGAAAATATTTAATTTAATGTATCGGGTAATTTACCTTATTTGGTCATGTCTTGGATACTTACCGTTTAAAATTTTTCATTAAACAAGTTACGACACTACGTAAGCAAAACATGGCCCAATGTGAAGTAAATTACTAAATCAAGTACTTTATAAGCGGACACCCTTAAGTGATACAAAAATAGATAGAGTGAAAAATTTAGGACTAAATTATTATAGATTAGAATTTTTTTGTTTGGGGTGGGAAACGGTCAAATAGAGGCAAAGAAATCTACATTTAAAATGGTGCCAACTCTTTATTAAAAAATAGCCTAAATAATGATTGAGCGCTCAAGACAGACCCTATTTAGCCTTCTACTATCTATTATTGTATTATTAAGGGAGTTTTCACCCCTTATATAGTGTATCTGGGGTATCAGAGTAATTTACCTCTCAGTTAGGAATGTCCTAGCTTGATTCATATTTTACAATTGAGATTTTTCCGTAAAACTAACTAATGAACCAAGTTACGACACTACACCAAGTCATGGCCAATAAGGTAAATTACCATGATAGACCCGATAAACAAAATCAAATATTTTATAAGCGATAAAAACGCCCTTAAATAATTCAAAATATAGAGGGTGCAGTTTAGGGCTAAATTATAATATTGAGAGAGCTACCTATATTTTCGAAAAGTACTAACTCATTTTCAAAAAAAAATTATTAATGATCCATTGATAGTATCTATTTAGTACTAAACTTTACCCCCTATTTTTGCATTATTTGTATTTTCATCCCTTATAGAATACTTTATCTAGTTTACCATTGATAGGATTTAAATCATCCATTTTAACAGTTGATAAATCCAAAAAACTAGCACATCTATCTATTAAGAATCATAAATTTTAATTAAAATCGAGATCATTGCTCGTGATCTACTATAATAATAATAATAATAATGATAACACTTACAATTGTTACAAATAAAACTCGATCACGCAATCATACTAATTATTAATAATATTGCAATTAATAATAAAAACGAAACAAAGAATAATTAACAATTTAAAGGTTTAATGAAAGAACTTTTATCAAAAATAAAGGGCATAGGAATTATCTCTTATCTTTGTAATAATTTACCTTGAATCAGTTATCATTATTATTCAATGTCACAGTTAAACTTTCCACAATAATCGATGCTTGATTCATTTCTAAGATTACTCAACATTGTTATTTTTTTTTTAAACAACATTTAAACAATTTTTCTTATATTTCAAGTATCTTATGATAATTTTAATCGGCCGTATTTCGTAATTTATACACGTTCGTTCATTGTACTGTATTTATTCTAACTGGATTTTTATATTAGAAACTAGAGATCGAGCGTAATATGAATAATATAATATACCGAATCGAGTTATTTATATTTAAATTATAATTATCTATGAAGGACAACTATAGAATTTGATTTGTGAGAGGGAAATAAACACGTGTAGATTTACGGCAACACAAAATACAAAAAAATCTCCCAATTATGTACATAATTGAACTGCCACTACTGTATAAATGTGATTTCTACTTATCGACATACGTAAAATTGTTCACTCAATTTATACAGTATTGGAAATTGTTTTAAAAACACAACGACAAGATGACATTTTTTTTCGAATTCTTGACAACAATACAATAAAGGTACAATTATTTCACGTTCTTTTCGAATCTTATTAGCGCCCGGGTCTTTTAGTCCGTTGAATTTTGATATTTGTTAAAACCGTTTCTAAATATCGCGTATTTCGTTTATCGTTGAAGTGCCACCGTTTTTAAAATTGTATAATTTACGCATCTTTCAAAACAAAGTGTTAGTGCTATTGTTTCTCAAATTTACAAATAAATTTACGTGCGTTTTTAAAATGAAGTGTTAGTGCTAGTGTTGGTGCCAACCTGGATGGAGGAGCACTAAATCCTCCCTTGGAGTTAGGCGATAAGAAATCAACGAAACGGTACTTTACCTCATAGGTGACGTGGAAAGAAGCACAACCATCTACTAGTTACTTAATTTACAGATTTCGTCGAGTTTCGAGAAGTATTGAAGTCCAAGTATCTTCTAATTTCCTAACACTAAAACCAAAGTGTGTCGTTTCAACCACGTTTAAATATTTTCAATTTGTAACATTTACAAAGGTTAAAATTGCTGAAATTAATCCACATATAAACAATACAATCAATAAAAATTAACATTTACTTGATTTAAAATGGAAGATTAAGCCTCATCGGTATTGTAAACTTGATAAAACTGTAATAAATCGAGCGGATTAATTTTTTTGAAGATTTCAATTAGAATTGGTAAGAGACTAAAATGTGAATCTGTGAAATTCATATTATAAAATCCAATTGAAAAAAAGTTAGGTTATAAACAAAATTTTCGAGGTTAAATCGGTTTAATTCACATTTTTGCAACAATGCCAGATCTATTCAATCATTTCCAACTTGCATCACTAGATGGCGCCCCTACAAGATATTGTAATTTTTATTAAAAAATAGGTAACTAATACAAAATTGAATACACTCTAATAAACAGAACAATTATTTAAATGCCATTAAGGATATATAATTGAAGAATTACAATTGCAAAAATACTAGTGACTTTAGGGAATTTGTTTCCACCCTATTGGTACCAAATTACACAAATAACGTTTCTAATTAATTAATTAATTCAATTATAAATCAACGAGTATTGTAATAATTGTCTCTACATACTTTATTTTGTGTATTCCGATTTTTATAACTATTAAGTATAATGGAGAAAATTAACAGAAATCGTAGTAGATCCGGCAACACGGCCGAGAATTGTCAAACTGACGTGTGTAACATGACGTGTAAATAAGCGAATAACCTAAATCGTGTAATTAATCAAATTATCGAATTAAATAAATTTACAATTAATAACAACAATAATTAATTAAAAACGACAAAATGGTGATGATGACAATGATCGCTCGTGTAGCTGACGGTCTACCGTTGGCTGCAACGATGCAAGAAGATGAACAAGTAATTTATCAATTACACCCCAATTAATCGATTAATTTCTATAATTATAGGCCGGTCGTAATATTTTAGATTATCAAAATCAAGCCAAAATGTTGTTTCGTAAATTAGGCCCGCAATCGCCGCCTAGATGCACCATAGAAACCGGTCCATATTTATTCCAGTAAGTTGGAAAATTCCGTTGTAGAACTTATAATTTTGTTAATTTCCAGTTATTTAATTGAGTATGATGTTTGTTATTTGGTATTATGCGAGAAGAATTATTCGAAACGTTTGGCTTATTCGTATTTGGAGGATATAGCGCAAGAATTCCATGCCCAATATGGGAAACGAGTGAATACAGTAACGCGACCGTATACTTTCATCGAATTCGATAATTACATACAGAAAGCGAAGAAGATCTTTACAGATTCCCGGTCTAGGCGTAATTTGAATACGATCAACAACCAATTACAGGACGTACAAAGGATAATGGTGCAGAATATCGATGATGTACTGCAACGTGGCACAGTTCTCTCCGAATTAGATACGAAAACCCAAAATCTATCGATATTGACGCAAAAATATAAAAAGGATGCAACGTATTTGAACACGAAATCGATGTACGTGAAAGCAGCAGCCGGTTTTATCGTTATATTCGTTTTCTTTTTATACTTTTGGGTGCTTTAAAATCGTTGGGAGAACACCAAAATTTCAAATAGGCGACTGATTGGGATATTGAAATAATGAATAGGGGGGGTGTGATTTGATTACATTTATTTACATTAATAGAAAATTATAATAAAGTTGCTTTATTTTTTATTGGGGTTTTCTCAATTTAATCGTTACTATCGTCGGATAAATCGGTGGCAAATAAGAGGTTCTTTAACGGTTTGTTCGAATCGTTCTCCCATTCGGATTTGTTGACGATTTCGTTGATAATTTCGTTACCCGATTTCAGTTCTTTTTTGACTTTCACATCGCTTTCGTCGTCTACAATTTTAGTGATTAAATTTGTTATAAAACAATAAAATTAAATTACCAGAATCTAAAACGTTGTACAGATGAATATGGTCTTTTAGAACGACATGAAAGACAGGATATTCAATTATTAGTTTATTCCTCAATATTTCTTTTAACGTTAACGTTGGGTCTACGTCGTAGAATTTCTGTCCGGACTTCCGTTCGGCCGGCATCAATACTTTAATACCGCCCAAATCTACAGCTTGATAGAACTGTAATTTCTCCTGTAATTCGCAATTCTCCTGTTTCACCATAAATTTATTCAAAATCGTCGACAATTTCAACAATTCACTAACCGCATCTTCCGTAATTTTCAAATTTGTATTAATAAAAACCAAATCAACGCGCCATTCAATCAAATTTTTATCAATATTGAACCACGACGAATTATTTTTGTGTTTATTGAAATGTTCCGGCAGGAATTTCAACTCGATTTGTCGCAATTTCGCCTCATTCCTCAACCGAAGTAGTCGCTACGAAACAATCCGACAATCAAACGAATTTGATTAAATTACAACTTACTCGACGTAATTTCGGTGCGTAATGTAGTTTTTTACGTTTGGCAGTTTCAACACTGCGCGAAATCTCCTCTAATAGTCGATAATCGCTGGCTAGATCTAAATTTGTGAATTTGTTGAGCGGCACGAATTTCGTCCGGTCGCGTTCACCGTTGCATTCCAGTTCGAATTTGTGGATTTTACTGCAGGCCAACGAACACGATTTGATCTCGCAACGGGGACAGGTGTAGATCGCCGCTTTCGCGGCGCAAATCTCGCACGAACCTAACCTAAAATTCCTACCAATTTATCAATGTTTTATTATTTTCGTTTAGTTTCGATAATCACCTTGACGATGACGGCGCCGCTATTTCCGCCATAATTCACTCTTAATAACGATTTTAATAATTATTAGCCGAGAAAAGAGCAATTTTAGCCGACATAACCTAAAAAACACTATTCGATTGACGTTAATTTAAAACCGCCGCTTATTAAACATGGCAGCCAACCTAGACTTGCAAGTCACCAACTTCATAATCGATATATACAGGGTGATTCGATAAGTTGGCCCTCAAATTACATAGAATCAATTAAATTAGGATTAAATCTCTAAATTAATCGCTAAAGAATTGAGGACTTGATCGTTACAATTATAGTAGAATCGCCGCCAAGTCTGTTTTATAAAAATTCGATTAATTGGCAAAATTCGCGTTATTATCGTTGGATTATCGTTGCTTTAAAAGAGCCGAAAGGTGTTTATTTTGTGCGATTTTTTCCACCTATGTGGCAGATCTGGAGTTGATTTGAATTTTTTCCGGTTCACCGAAATGTGATTACATTTTCCAACAAGATGTCTTTGATTTGGTTTTATTCGATTTTAAATTATAGACCGTTGCTAGATTGGCATCATATGGAGAATTGTTGGGGAAATATCGTCCAATCATCTAGTGGTTGATGGTATAAAGGGGTTATTGGACATTAATTGTTAATAATTTGATTACTGTGTGGGTTACGCATTCATCAATCAGGCACTTGTCACACAGAACGATCCAAAATAACTTGAAAACTCATTACAGGAAATCGCCTCTAGTAGTTGTAGAGTAGAAGCAGACGGCGATGAAGAGGAGAAAAAATTGACACTCACCCAACCGTACATGATGTATATCTGCAATAAGTTGGAGGAAGATGAGAAGAAAATAAACACAGATATATGTGCAATTTAATAAGATGAAACTGTCGAGAAAAGGATATAAATCGTATCGTGAAAATTCTATTAAGTATCATGCATGAAAAATTCATGAAAAAACAATTTCAGTTACAATAACTCAACATTGTATTGTTTCCGACACAAAAACACAAGCCTGAATTGGAGTTTATCAATTTTGCTTCATTTAATTTATACTGAGAGAGTGCTATAACATACAGTTTTTTAAATTTATTTTGACAAAAATAGAAGTAGAGGAGTTAAATTATCAATTTTTCGAAAAATTAACAGGTTTAACCGAAAATTTCTAAACGATTTGGAAAGTGCTTAAAAAATTGAAAAAATTGGCTAATTATAGAGAATAAGAAATTTTTTTGAAAAATTTATGCCTCAAAATTATTCTCTGTAACTCAGAATTCAACTGAATTTCTCAAAATAAAAAAATCTCAAATACTCCTTGAAATACTCTTTCTACCGCTTATTTACTGATTACAATAGCTTATCAAACAAGGGAGATATCGATTATTGAAAATTGGTATTTTTTAGAACGAAAAGATCTAATAGAAGCCCTTTGTGTCAATCTACCTATTGGAGTATTTCTTGAAGATTGGAAAGTCCTTCCAATTGGCTATTGATTGGCGGAAAATCGTTGAAAAATTGAAAAAAATTAATTGGATTTTTTTTTACGGAAACTTCTTGAAATGCTCTTCCTAATGCTGCTGTGTTTATTGCAATATCTGATCAAACAAGAGAGATATCGATGATTAAAAATTGATATGTTTCGGTCACTCTAGTAATAAACTTATCGGAGAATTTCTGGGAGTTTTTAAAGCCCTTCCAATTTGCTATATCGTGAGAAAATTGAATCAATATTTGCTGAGTTATAGGGGAAAAACGTGCTCCTAGATTTTTCTCTGTAATTCAGTGTACAATTGGAATTTCTCAAAACAAAAGTGCTTCTAAATACTTCTTGAAA
>JACDRP010001152.1:0-12661 GCA_013841185.1 Hycleus phaleratus | reverse complement strand
TGATTTTGATGCTATATGTGACATTTCATAACGATCGGGTAAATATTAGCAAAAGCCCGTAATTAAAGTGGCGACATCTTCCAGATTATATTACAACTAAATTGTGCGCACTATTTGTGGCGCAATTTTTAAATACAAATAAAATTTCTGATTTTATTTTATTTGAAAGTAATTTATCCGATTCTTGTTGTTGTTTGTAAACGAATTAGATTTGTTGTCCACTTGTATAATTTTCAAGTTATCTCTACGTCTACGTGGAGCGCACTAGNAATCACTGATTTTAAAGTGTCGTGTGTCTTTAAAGTGTCATTGTGGTTATCTTTAAAGTTGTCCCCAAATTTCCGATTGTTGAAATTGACGAAGAAGAAAATGTCGAAACAGCCGAATTTCGAACAGAACGACAACGAGAATCTCTGTGTTGTTTGTTGTAAAAACGTTGAAATCTATTCGATTGGTGTGTGCGACCATCCAGTATGTTACGAATGTTCGACGAGGATGCGGGTGCTCTGCAACCAGAACGAGTGCCCCATTTGTCGCGGACATATGCCAAAGGTACGGCCGATTATCAAAATTCGCCCCTTATCGCTCCTATAATACGATAAGACAGTGTCGTTATGATCAAGAGAACGGTTCAAGGTTACTTTTTATGGGCAAATTGGTGCAATTGTGCAACTAGGATGGTGGTGGGATTCTCGTTAGAATTGTCGATTAATTTCGTTTTATTTCCAGGTGATTTTTAGCGACAAGATCGAACCGTTCAATGTTCTCTACACAAAATATCAATTCAGCGATTATTACGATAATAAATATGGTTTAATATTTGTGAATCAATCGATAAAACGGTCATATCAACAACTATTAGAGTACCGTTGCCAAATTTGCAATGAACCAAGACGTATCTTTCCGATATTTTCACAATTACGCGACCATATGCGCAAAGAGCATGGTCTAATTTATTGCGAATTATGTGTGAATAATTTGAAGATATTCAATTTTGAACGACGCTGTTATACGAAACACGAATTGGGTGTACATCGGCGTAAAGGTGATAAGGATGATAAGTCGCATAGAGGCCATCCGTTATGTGAATTTTGTGATACCCGTTTTGTGGATAGTGATGAGTTATTTCGTCATTTACGTCGGACACATTTATTTTGTCATTATTGTGATGCCGATGGTAAACATCAATATTATAATTCGATGGAGGATCTAAAACGGCATTTTCGCGATGAACATTATTTGTGTGAAGAAGGTGAATGTAGAACGATGCCATTGACTGCCGTTTTCAAAACCGAAATCGATCTTAAAGGTGGTTATTTGAAATTAATTAGCCAAAACGTGGACAATTGAAGCTTCTTAATGACGAATTTCTACAGTCTAATCTTCGAATTAGATTTCATATAAAAATAATGACGATTTTAGATAAGATAATGCGCAAAGTACGAAATTACATCACTAGTCAATTAGCAATGTTCAATCCAAAATTTCTCAGTTATTTTCCAATGGATTTAAATGATTAGAACTGAATTTGAAAGAGTATTTCAAACTCTATCCAATGGTGTTTTTAGTTTTTCCAAATTTGGATGCAATTTTGAGTTATAAAAAGAAGCATTAGAGCATTTTTTTTCGTAATTTTTACAATTTTCTATATTTGCCCCCATAATTTGATCGCTATTATTTATTTTGCAATAATATTCACCCCCTTTATAGCAAATTGGAACCGCTTTCCAAATCTTTGAGAAAATATCCGATTGCGCTGCTAATTTTCCGGAAAATCTACAAAACTTGGAATTTTCAATTTTTTGGGAATAATTTTAAACTATCGAGCAACATCTCAATTATAGCATTGATTGGGAAAATATTCTGAGGATTTATAGGGGATCCCTGGAGATTATTAGAGTAAAATTTGAACCATGTAGCTCAATGGTCAAAAACGATCGTTTCTGACTTGAAAACGTTATAAAAATGACTTGGAATGACTCAAAGTTGCTCCTAATATTGATTTTATTCGTTTTTCTTCATTTTATTCTGGAACTGCTTTATTTTAGAATAAAAGGGGGAAATTGAGGTATTCAAAAATCGCAACCGTTTCTAAATTGGGCGTTTTCTGACCAACTTACGGGGCTCAAATTTTGGTAAAATAATCTCCAAGGGTTCTCCTATCAGACTTTAAGATATTTTTTTAATCGCTCATCAAATTAAGTGTGTTTCCATTAGAGCCAGGAATATTTCAATGGAATACACGGTATTGATGAAAAATGGAGTTTTCCAAACATTTCAATTGTGGAAATTCATAGGGGAATATTATCGAGTATTCTCTGTTTGAATTAGTTGTTTTCTTGACGCTTTTCCGGGCATGCGAACAAATTTTTCTCGAATATGTAATTCCGAAAGTAGATGAAATTCTCTATAAGACCGTATTTTATTACAAAATAATCAATTCAAATAGGTGAGAATAGTTGAAGATTTTCCATTAATGATTTCCCTTAAATTCCACAATTGGAATGTTTGGAAAACTGGCCAATATTTCTCCATAGATAAATTTTCTAATAAAATGTTCAATTCTCTAAATTTAGGATTATTCCCAGGAAACTGGATCGAAATTCCCAAGTTTTCGTCCTAAATTTTCCAGAAAACACTGCAATTGGAAAATTTCTTGTAGAGTTGGAAAACATTTCCAATTTGCTATAAATAATTTGCAAAATAAACAATATCGATCAAATTAAGGAGGAAAATATAGCAAATTGTAAAAATCATTCTTTTTGTAACTCAAAATAGCTCCAAATTTGGAAAAAATAAAAACAATGAATAGAGCTTGAAATATTGTTTCAAATTCCGTTCTAATGGTCTAAATCGATTGGAAAATAATTACGAAATTTTGGAATAAACATTACCAATTTTCGTTAATGTTGAAATCCTCTTTTAACTGGAGAAAAATTGTGTTATTTAAGGAGCTTTTACTGTTTTCCAAATAATTAGAAATTCGATTAATTTAGTGCTATTTTAGCCCATATTGCAACCGAACATAGCCGCCATATGAGTAAATTAGCAACAAAACAAGCCCGTACTTTAGAATTGGAATTTACGTTAGCACCCAGACCACGATCTGATCGCAATAAACGAACAAATCGGTAATTTTCAAGCGAAATTTCAACAAATTAAACTATTAATGTTTTAAAAATTGTATAGAATTGAAGAAGAGGGTGCTGTAGGCTACCATACAGAACCCGGTGGTAATAACGAGGATCTACCGAAACAAATAAACGCTTTAAGATTGCAAGATTTCCCGGCTTTAGGCAATTCAACTGTAACGTTACAAACACGCCCGATGAGCAGTGTTAGTTTTACATCGACAACATCGAGACCGAATCCGTTCAGTGGTGAAGATTTCCCATCATTAGGTCATTAAAATTGATTTGAAATTTGCTCAATATTGAATTTTTTATTGGAATTTTAGGTGGTTCCCGATCCAGTGCAGTGACAATAACGACAAATTCAATACAAACACCATCTTCGTCATCTTTATTGAAAAAGAAAACACCCGATGTGACAATAACACGTACTGTTCGTAATTCGAACGATACAAAACCGAATTTGACGAAAACCAACGAGAATTTCCCATGTTTAGGCCCATCTACCGTTCACGTTAGCCTCAAGTAAATCGTTGTCTAATTCGAATTTTATAAATTGCTATTTTTAATTATTTTTAGTAATAGTCCGAAAGTTTCGATTCATGTCAATCATAACGGTGGTATAACTTCAACTCATATAACAACAACAACACCATCTACTTCAGTATCGACAAATCATCAAACTAATGATTTTAATGTAAATCAACGTGCGACGGAAGCTTTTCCGGCTTTGGGGAATACAACAGCACCGTTACAACCCCAATGGGTACAACCGAAATTGAAGAAACAACCATCAAGTAGTAAAATAACAAAAGTAGCACCAGCTCCACAATTACCAACAAATGATCCCCATCAATTTCCTAGTTTAAATCGAACTATTGATAAGAAGAAATCGAATAGTGTAACTGTGCCAGTTGATAATACTTGGGCTAGTGTTAATTCAAAAACAACAAATAATAGTAAGTCTAGTAGTAATAATAATAAAACAACTCAGGTATCAACGAAAACTAATTCTAATAGTTGCAATATTGATAATGGTGGTAAATATAAAACAAAAAAACAACAAAAAACGAAGAATTCTTCAATTAGTGCCTTAGATAATGATACATCATCGATAACAATGAACGAATCGATGAATGGTGTTGTAAAGAAACGTTCCGAATTGAAAATTGGCGAATTATCAAACGATATGAAACCACCCCCTGGTTTCCCGATTTTACCACCCTCATCCACCAATAATAATAATAATAATTTACAACCACCTCCGGGTTTTGAAACTTTCCAAATGAACGATTTAACATTTACAAACAGTTCAGGTCAATCGTACTCAATCAAACCGGCAATAAAACAAAACAATTATTATCAACCTAGAAATTTTACAGTACGCAATCAAAATTTAATTAAAAATTGTAATCTAGATCCGGATTTAATTAATGAATTCAAATCGTATTCGAATTTGTATAAAATCGGCGAATTACCGGTGAAACGTTATTACGGTTATTGTGAATGTATATTGGAGAGGAATTTCGATCGAATTTTCCCCGAATTATTGGTTTTATTGCCCGATATCGATAAACAATTAGAATTGTATCGGATTTACGATGGGCCGGCAAAGAAGCATTTAATTATCTGTGAGAAATGCAAACAGGTGATTTTCAAACATGAATTGAACGAACATTATAATTATCATGCTCTAGATAGTCAATTTCCTAGTTTAAAGCAAACTAAATCATCGTCAACACCATCATCATCATCATCATCAGCATTGAATGATGATCGAAATAATGCTTGGAGGAAGTGAATTTTTTGTTTAAATTAAACGATAGTAATAATGATTTTTGTTTTATTGTTGTTTTTCTTCGTTTATTATTGTATTTGCATTAAAATATTGTGATCTGTTTATAATATTGTTGATTATAAAAACATGAACAAGATTATTAAATTAAGCTATTTAAACTGTAATGTAATAATTAACGAGAAATTCTGTTAATTGAAAGAAGAGATAATTATGTTTGTATTTTTCAATACGTAAAATAAAGTTGGACTGAATTTATTTACAGATTTATTTATTTTCCGATTATAGAAATAAATTTGTAATTCTCTGTATTAGTGTATATTTGGTTGCATAACCATTTCCAACTATAATCATAATCATCTAGATTGTGTATTTTTAGTTGCATAACCGCTTCATATTAAAATTTAAATAAAACATGTATATTTAGCTGCATAACTATTCCCAATACAATCGTAATGGTTTAGATTTGTGTATATTTGGTTGCGTAACTCTCACGAATAATGACACTATGCTTGGAATTTCTTGAAAATTTCAGTTTTTGATCAGGAACTCATGGGTCGAAAGAGGCTTATGGACAGTTGAATCGCATATACCGTATTGGCTTAACAATCAAAACCATAATCAATTTTATATGCGTAATTATATATTTTTTTGTCTTATATTGAAGCGTTTTCTTTATTTGATTCTAACAGAAATTTTTGAAAAATTTGGTTTACAATTTTGGAATTTTAGTTCAAAATTTTGTTTTATTTTCAAAATATTGAAAAATTTTGCAGCATGGTTATGTTTTGATAATTTTTTCTTCAAAATTTTCTATAAATTAATGCCCCTACTTTTTAGATGAGAAATTAATTAATTTACCAACTTTGCACAGCTTGATTATTGAGCAATTTTCTCTAACAAAATCAGACTAATTTGAGTAATTTTATTGACAAGTTTCAATTCATATTTACAAATTAATCGGTTTAAATAAAATTAATTTATTCAGGTGAGTTTCTTTTGATTATTGCTTATTTCAAACAGATTATTTTATTTATAATAAATAAAATTGGTTAAAAATTTGAGGTTAGAAATAGTCAACGTTTTGAGGTTAAAATTTTTTTTTAAATCGAATAGATTTTAATCAAAAATCACTGAAATTCAAATTACTCATGCAAATAATCTACAAATTCTTCAAAATATTAAAACAATTGTACAAAATTAATGAGAATAATCTAATTTGAAAATGGGAGGTTAGAAATTTTGTTCACTTACAATTTCTGGGGAGTTCTTGTTACCGACTCAATTCAATGGGGCAAAAGTGCTTCGCATGGTCCGAACTGCCATCTTCGTACTGCGTTCCACATTTTGTTGAAATGCTATGGTTTCAGAAATTTAATAACAAATTTACTCGTTTATTAAAATCAAGTGACGCTTATCTCGTTCAACGTTGAAGTGTTATCGTTTTGAAAATAAAAGTGTTAGTGCTAGTGTTGGTGCCAGCTTGGACGAGAAGTCATCCTTGGATTTAAGAAATAAACACCTTATTTTGACAATTTTTCATGGAATTAAGTAGCTATAATCGTAGAGATTTGGGAATAAACAGAAAATAGATGCAATATAGTAGATCCATCAATAATTATAATAATTGGCGCAATTTTTTTTTTAAAATCCAATAGTCTAAGTTCCTTTTGTAAAAACATACGCGCGTGAAGATGTAATTTTGGTTGTCTACTAATTTATGCCACCTAATTGGTAGTAGCGCTATCTTTAGCGCAGTAAATCCAGAATTTAGGGTGATTTAATTGCGGACGAAATTTCCCCAGATTCATTTGTTAAACAAACTCTCAATTGACAGTTGACGATGGCCGTTTTAGCAGCGGCCCAACTTTTAGACGAATTAATGGGGCGAAATCGCAACGTAGCCCCCAACGAGAAGGTGAAAGAATTAAATTGGGAAGATCCAGAGGTGAGATTTACGAATTTTCTAATTTAATTGGAAACAAAAAAAATAAAGTTAGGTTAAGTCCGTCAACATAACCTCAATTTGTTTTGATTGTTGTAGTATTGTAAATATTTTTTGGTAAAATTCTGTCCGCATGATTTATTTGTAAATACACGTGCCGATTTAGGTGCATGTACAAAAGTACATGATGAAGAAGTACGTAAATTATTTGAACAAGCCAAACCGCACCGGAAATTATTCTATCAGGAGGAATTCGTACGTTTTTGTACATCGATGATAAATGAGGTTGATCGTAAAATACAAAAAGGTAAATTACGTTTAGCTTTAAGTGGTAAACAAGATGTACAAACGATAACGCCACAACAAAGCCAAAAAAACCAAGAACAAATCAATATTTTAAACGAACGCATTAACGATCTAGAATTAGAAGCCGAACAGGCTGGTACTGATGGCAATGTCGAACAAGCGCAAGGTTTGATGAAATTGTGCGATCAATTGAAAGAAGAACGGGACGCTTTACGGAAACAAATCGAAAACGGGTATACAATTATCATAAAATCGATAAATTGATAATTAATTAGTTATTTAATTAGCCATTGGAACGCTACAGCTGAATTGGCAGCGGCTCAAGAGAAACAAATGGAAGTCTGTCAGGTTTGTGGGGCATTTTTAATAGTCGGCGATGCCCAACAACGTATCGATGATCATTTGATGGGTAAACAACATGTTGGTTTTGCTAAATTGAAAGCCGCCGTTGAGGAAATCAACGCAATTGTCCAACAAGTTAAAGAAGAACGGCGCAATAATAGTCGTAATAGTTTAGATGATCGACGTAATAGTCGTGAATTGGAGCGTGATCGTCGGCGGGATACCGAACGTAATCGATCAGAGTACAGGTTTAAATTTGTTAATTTATCATTTAATAATAAATAAAATCGAATAATTCGTAGATTGGATAAGGATAGGCGCGATAAGGAGCGCGATCGTGAGAAGAAAGACCGCGACCGACGTGGGGATTATCGTTTGAAAGATAAAGAAAAGGAACGGGAACGGGAACGTAAACATCGCTCTGATCGAGATTCTGGTTTGATTAAAACAAAAACGAATTAATTAAATAATAAATTAAATTAATTAAAATTTAGGACGGAGTCGTCACCATCCGTATCGTCGTTAAAATTCAACTTAGATCAGTAAGATCAACCGTTCCAGGTAGGTGGTACTCTATTTATTTACAATTTTTTTTATTCTTCTCTTTCAGCTATCCAGCAGGTTAGTGATGATTAATCATAATAATATAAATAATAATAACAATTAAACGTAATTAACATAATTAGATTTTATATAAAACTGTGATTAACTCTTAAAGTTGCTTTAAATATTTACAATTGATAAAATTACAGCAATGATGCTGCATGATTTTTTTCTATCTTATTTATCAATCAAATTCGTGATAATTGGGTATTTTTCTATTAATTAAATCGATAATTAATTAATTGGTTAATTTTTTAATCAGATACAGTGGAGGTTTATTTTCATTAATTCGTTTAAATTTGATGCGTTTCCCAAATATTCGAGTGTCAAGGTTTTATTTTATTTGAATTAGAAATGCAATTATTAAAAACATGTTTCCTTTTACGATAAACATCTGACAAGTTTATAATTCACTATTATACAACCTATTCCACTTAAAAATGTGTATAAATGATCAAACTTTACTGGTAGTAGTAGGTGGTATTGTTTTAAAACGCTCGTCCCTCAATTTACGCGTAAATTATCCGGGTTAAAATGGATATTTCGAGTAAATTCAGTAATTCGCAATACTACAATTTTTACAACCTATTCCATATAAATAGTCCTAGTTTTATGGCGATTTGAAAATTATTTGAAGGATTTGTAGAAGAGTGTCTAGGGAAGATTTTGGCCAAATTAGAACTTTGTAGTTTATTGGAAAATTTGTGAAAAATTGCTTTAATTTGATAATGTAGCGATTTTCACCGATCGAATATGAGCGTAAAACGATCAGGAATGATTTTTTTCACTCATTGGTCATATTTGGTGGAAATCGAGGCAATATAAGCAGTTTTTTACCAATTTCCCAATGAATTACGAAATTAACCCTCGGTCTACAAACATATTTTCACTAACACGGTCGGCAATTTGAGATTTACCATCAGTTTTTCGCCATTTGTAGGTTTTTAAAAGAATTAAAATAACCGCTAAATATTTTCTGTTCTTTTCTAAATCTAGCTGGAAATATTGAGAAAAAGAATTTTTTCTGTGTCTAAAAAGGCCCAAATAGTAGACAAAGGGCTAAAATTTTGTTGTAATGTTTCTTAAAGATTACCCTAAGAATCCCCGTTTCAACTTGCCTGGTAATTAATCGGAGCTGCCATAAAAACAAGGATTATTTACATGAAACACGTTGTATTTATGTAAATTGAGATAAGAGACTGTTAATCTGTTATTAAAGTTGAGCCAAGGGCATATTTGTGTTGGAAATTATTCTATAAATTACTGTATACTTACGTAAAACATTTCTGAATACAATTGTTGATTATTCTGTATTAAAATTTTGAAATATTACGGGTTTTCATTGAAATTTTTACTTATTTAACAAAATAGTGGAATAATTTTGGAATAATACTTTTTGGGCAACTTCCAAATAAGCTGCAAGGTTGTAATTTGGTTAAAATGATTTCTAGGGTCCTATTTACAGATCTTTGAAATACTTTTCAAATCGCTTGTCACATATTGGGAGTTTCTATAAGAACTTTTAATGCGAAGGGAATATCAGTTGGTGAACGATTCGATAAATATCTTGAAAATTTGTCGGGGAAATCCCCGGGGAACATTTTAACATAGCTTATTGGATTTTTTTCGGACAATGTTGCGATTTTCGACAATAGAACGATCAAGAATTATTACAAGTTGGTTTTTTATCGATTCTTTTCATTGTACCCGGAAAAAAAATGCAAAAATTACTTATCTGTCAGATGTTTATCTTCAATTTTATACCGGTAGAAACTTGAAAATGCCACAAAATATTCCCAAATTTTACGTGAAATTTGATATTCATATGAAACTACTTCTTCACTGTATTTATTTAAACAATTTATTAAAAAAAAAAATACGGACATTTTTATAGGTTTTCCTTTATTTTTCCAAAATTATCAACTGAAGCTAGATCTGTAGAAATAAGCTCGAATTATTGCATAATTTTTGTTTGAAAATGTTCAATTAATTATCAATCATCAGAGCACTTTCCGGCAAGCTTGACTCTGTGGCTCAATTGACCCCGTTTACATCAAGTGTAAACTATGCTATATAGTAGTTATCAATATGGTACGATCTAAACGCTACGTGCTGTGTTTACACAACTGTAGTTAAGAATCGTAGTGTAGCTTAAAATTAACGGAACTATTGGCATTATAAACGGTTAATTACACTCCTTGNATGGTAACTGGTAGTCATTTTGACCTCATCACAAATAGGTAATTAAAAACTAAAAAGTTACCTGTCTTGGCGTTTTTCAAAATTTTGATAAATAAAAAATTATTTGCATTATGCGGAACTTTTCGGTCCAGTGGATAAAATTCTTATTGCACGTTTTTCAATTGGAAAATGCACGTGATTTCTAAAATTTAAATTAAAAATTATCTTAACTATTGTCTCTAACCATAGATTTAAACGCACGATAGTTTAGTGTCTTAACTAAACTACCTGTCTACTTATCACTAGATGTAAACAGCATCATAAAGTATCGTAATTTCGATAGATTGATTTTGGAATGGGACCTAATCGTTCGCCTCCCTTTAAAATTTACCTCCTTATATTTCTTTATTATTAATTTCTAGATTTCTATTTTCGGGTGTAGTTTTTAGTAATTAAGATAATTGCATGGGACACCTTGTACATTGTGGTGGATAGTATACTCTATCAATTTCTCTACCGTATTGACTAATTTTGTATATTTTTATCGATACATCGAGAATATTTCTGCAGATTTATTTTGTTGTTTGATTAAAAATCGCCGATTTCTTACAAATTTTTAAACTAATTGATTTTTCGACGTTTTATAATTATTAATTTAATTTTATTGTCTTTCATTTTTTATTGTTGTATTGATGAAATTAATTTATCGTAACCGTGTATTTGTGTATATTTTTAAACATAAAATTTTCAGCTATTTTTATGTCGTTGTTGTTGTTTTGAAGTTATCGAGATGGTATCACCAAGTTGGTCACACACATTCATTCGACTTTAAATCAAAAAAAAAAAAAAAAAATTAAAAAATCAATATCACTATCTGTTCATAAAATTTACACACACAAAAACAGTTTTTGACAATTTTTAACGAGGTATTTATGCTTAATTAAAATTGTACCAAAATACAAATATTAGGGAAAATTTAGGAAGTTGTCGGAAAATTTGCAAATTTATTAATTGAAGAGAATTTTAGCAAATTTTCTGATAAATTCCACTCAACTTCTCCCATTCTCTTTACAATTTTCACAATATAAACATCGTCTCTAATTCGAGGTATTTATCTTGTCTAAACCATAACAATAAGAGAATGGTTTTAATTCTAATCAAATTAACGAATTTCGTTAGCAATTTTTGATTAATTCATTAAATTAATTAGAACCGTTCTTTTATGGAATTTCAATTATTTTTAATAATAAAAAACAAATTGTATTAGATCAAGCTTCTTATCCGTGGTCTGGATCTTTACAGTTGATGAGGCAGGTGAGGTGATTTCAAATTGGGGGATTTCCACCAAAAATAATAATAATAAAAATAATAAAAACAAAGCCATCGTTTAATTGGTCAACATGTGCAATGAGGTGATTTTTGTGTTTCCGTTTTTCCCCGAATCATATCTTTAATTTTAAAATTATTTAAATTAAATTAATTAGAAAAAAAAATGGAAACACACAGTTTTTCTACTCTTGTAAATTATTCTCTAGAATAGATGTTTGATTTTAATAAATTGTAGTAGATATAAATTGATGATAAAATAAAATTTGAGTAATTTGAAGAAATTTACGATTCCATTTTTGATAATCCTTTATTTTTAATTTTACTAATAATACAATAATTTACATATTAAATTGTTTTCGTTTTCTCTTTCAAAACTAAATTTTAAAAAATAGAAACGAAGGTACACAGTTCTGCTATAGACAGAAAGGCACGGATAGAAGAAACATTCTACAGAAAAGCACCTATTCCCTCATTTAGTTTAGTACATTTGTTTAGAAATTAATTGATTAATTAAAATAATTAAAGATAAACGACAATTACGGCCGATTTTCAGAAATAGAACCGGCCGCAGAGAGAATTTCAGGGAGAAGAAAGAGGAAGAGACCGAAAATATCACAGACTGCCCCCGAATCGGCGCCCAAACGCCCCAAATATTCAAATAAATTAAAGTATTCACCATTATATCTCGAAACGATCGAGAATATTACAAATTTCGGGGTTGGATTACGAAGATTATAAATGAAATAATTGTTGATGTCTAATTGTTTGTTTCTGGGGTGGAAATTGATACAGACAAACGTATGGTCATATGTCCAAAAAACTTTGTCATATCAAAGTTTATGACAAAACTATTTGTTTGTATACAGGGTGTTCCAGCCAAATGTTCCCGGGTCTTTTGGCAGCCCCTAGTGATTGCTGGGCGATTTTTAAAATATTTTGAGGATTTGTAGGGTAGTCCCTGGGGAACGTTTTACCAAAATTTGAGCCCCGTCATTCGTTGGGAAATTGCGATCATTGTAAATTTGACAT
>JACDRP010001151.1:0-12673 GCA_013841185.1 Hycleus phaleratus | reverse complement strand
ATGTTTAGCTTTTGTGTTAGTGTTTTTATTATTGTTCTAATGTTTTTCCAATTTTTATTCATTTTCTAATGTAAAATTTGTTTATATTTCAGATACATTATTATAAGTTTATATTATAGGATATAATTTATCATTCTTTTCAGATATTTGATAATTTGCAGGTAATATTTGTTGCAATATTTTCTATTTTTAGCGTTTATTTAAATTAATATTATATTATAAGTGTTTATATTTTAGGTAAATATCTGTAAGTATTGTATCTACAAGCTAATTTTAACTTTTTTCCAGCACTTTCATGTGTAACTTTTAATTTTTAAGACATTATGACCTAATAGATTCTTGTAGTTTCAGGTACCAACTCTGATCAGGATCATAAACTACACTCCTTTAAAATTTCCTATGGTCTCTCACTCTTCTATCCCATAATAATTAAATTTCACGTATTTATCTAGGCATAATTGAACTATAAAACATTTTCGCAATTGCAAAAATTCGGTGATGTGGGAAATTTTTGTTGTACGAATAGTTGGTTGTGGATAGTGGATTAGGCCTACAGTGGAGACCATTATAAAAAACTCACTCTGTGCTTTACCTCAATTGTAAATTTATAGATCTCACGATTTTTGATCGAACTATAGTCGTAGAGATTTGGATACAATTTTCTTTTAAAAAATCTAATGCTTTGACTTTATTCTCTACGAACACATTTGCTTGAAGATTCTGCAACCAAAATTACTTCTGCAGTGGTTGCCTGTCACACAAGTTTGGAGTAAAGCGCCATCTATTGAATAGTAGATCTATGCTTATACGCGTCTGTTATATAATATGGCGGTAGTGTTCATGCGCTTGGTACCATCTTTCTTCTCTAATAAAACGTGTTTTAAATTACCAAAACGAAAACGGGTAACAATTCCTTTATAATTTAGGCTTCAATTATAGATTTATTTCTTGTGCTTTTCTAATTTGTTGCCAATTATCTGAAAATAATGGCATTTATTGGCAATAGCAGGTGGGTAATAAGTTCACCCTAACCTAACCTAACATTTTCCATTAATTTTGTTTATTGAATTGATTATCTATTTATTTATTTATAGCCATCGAAATCAAATAAAAGATGATATGGATTATGTGGATATACATGGCCGGCAAATACGGGTTATCGTATCCGAGAAAACCGGTGAAATTCTCGTACCAATAAATGAAATCCGTGAGGCAGGCTTCAATATTTATCGCAGAACCCAATATAATAAGACCCTGATTGATGATGGGTAAGAAAATGTTTGTTTATTTCTCAAATTGTGTTGAAAATAATGTTTAAAATTTATCACAATGGTGGCATAATAACTAATAAAACCGTAAAAATGACTCAATTTGTCAATGTGTCGAATCAGCATATTTCGTTCTTATCTGTTTCAAAATTTAATGTTAAAAAAATAAAAAAATAATTATTCATTGTAGTCTGGAAGTTAAAATCAAATACAATTAAATAGTTTAATCACTTTTATTGTAAGTAAAAGATATTTGTTTCTTTCCATAGATACTTCTTGTTGTAAAATTCTCTATATTAAAAATCTTAACTGAATAAATTGTAATTTGAAACCTCACAATCAGATTGAAATCCCACCGGACAGACTTGAGTTTATAGAATACTTCTTGTGGTGGTTTAATTATTTTTCTTTTTAATTTTAGACAATTGACTAAAGAGTTTGATATGTATTTACTAGATTGTGCTAAAACTTACATTTTAAAGAATAGAGTCACTTTCAATGAAGCACAAATATTACAAAGTATTGACAGGTAAGTTTCAAAAATATTTTAGATTAAATTTTCCTGCTTTATTTCAAATAAATTAATATTATAGATGCAAACAGGCCTTAATTGGCAACAAAAAAGTTAATACAACATCAAATTCAACCGATGATTTAATTGGCAACAAAAAAGTTAATACAACATTAAATTCCACCGATAATTTCTTCAAAGATCGTGTAGTCCAAAGTGACTCTGATGGATTTCAAATACAAATTACTCAAGAAAATAAATCACCATCCTGTTTGACACAAAAAAATGTTCACAATCATAACAAACGTTTCAGTGGCAATCTTGATAATAGTGTAACATCATTTGATAAATCATCATTAAAATCGCCATCACTTCTCAATACAAGCTTTGAACAATCAAATGGTCTACAAAATTGCAAAGAAAATGCTCCCGAATTGCCAAAAACATTCCATAATGATAATCAAAATAAGAAACAACAAAACTCTTATACTTTAAGATCACCGAATTGTAATAAAAATGAAATACTAGAAAAATTACATAATACTTCAAGTTCGAGTAGTGAAAGTTCTACAATTAATAAATCGAAATTGAAATGTACCGCTGTATTGGAGATAGGGAAAATTTATCCAGTACAAAACAAATTATTTTCGATTTTTATAAATATTTTCAATTTTTATAAATTTTAGGCAGTTGTAACTTTTGTGGAACCTAAAGAAACAGTCGCTTGGGTCCAAGATGCTGCAAATAAATCGATTTTAGAGGAGATTTTCGATAGAGTCAATAGAGAAGCTAGAAAACAAACAGCAACTACACCTACACGTGGTAAAACTTACGCTGCTTTAGATGACGACTATTGGTAAATCCACATTTTTTATGTTACAAACAATTCTTCCATTATCAATGTAATTAGGTATAGATGTAAAGTAGTAAAAGTATCACCGTTGACAGTATTTTTTGTTGATTATGGCAATACAGTAGAGGTTGATGAAGTCCGTCCGATATCAGATGATTTAATAAAAATACCGCAACAAGGCATTAGAATCTCATTTAAAAAAACTACAATCAAACCGGAAGAAGAAATCGAAATATCTCCAATAACACGAGTATTTATTATTTTATTAGTATAATTTAAAATTAATTTTGTTATTCTAGTTTGATGATGGCACATATTACGTAAAAGTCATTCGACAACAAAATTGTTCGTATAAACAATTAAATCAACAAAGAATTGACAATAATGTTAAAGTTTTCGAATGTTTCGATTTACCACCTGCTTTAGAGAATTTAGAAGATAACGCGATTGTTAGAATTGATAAATTGAGGAATAACAAATTAACATTGAGAACGAAAAATTCATGTACTTTATTGAACGAGATTTACATTAAATTATCGACTGTACAACGTAAGATTTACAATTCGAAAACAATTATCGTTTATTATATTTTGATTTTTTTATAGCGGAACGTTTAAAGAATGTTAAAATCAATCAACTTGTTCTATATAAAAATGATGAAGATGGTCGTTATTATCGAGCTCAGATTCGTGAAAATGTCGATAAAGACTGTGTTAAAATTGAATATTTGGATTATTATGATGATGATATTATACCGAAACAATCAATTTTTGCTATAACAGAAGAATTAAGTAAATTCAATCTTTCATATGTACCAATTGAACAATTTACATTTATCGAACAACCGTTAAATATCCAACAAGAAGAATACGTCAATAATCTGATTGAACAAAAAACCAAATTTGCAGTCGTAAGTCGTATTAATTTTCGTTAAATTTCTCCTGTTGAAGTCGGTTGTTTCAGATATTGAATAACAATAAATTTGACTTAAATTACAACGATGAAAATAAACAAGAAGTCAAGTTATTTGAGAAACTAAATCAATCAATAAAACCAGTAAAAAAGACGAATATAACTCGATTAAGTGATTTAAAAAAGACTGATCTACAATTAGGGATAGATAAGTACATGTGTTCATCGTTAGAAGGTACTAATGTGACCATCATTCAAGATCAAGACGCCATTTTAGCAGTCATGAAAACCACTGTTGATAGTGACGAACCGTACGAACCCGAAGAGGGTGAAGTATGTCTTGGATTATTCGAAGGTACACTCGAGAGATTTATTATAAACGTACAAATTAATAAAAATACTTTTCAGATAATTGGTTCCGTTGTGTTATCAGATCTGTTAGAAATAATCATTACGATGTACAATTTATCGATTATGGTAATACTAGTACGTTAATTTCAACTGAATTACGTAAACTCTCGAATGATATGAAGACAATTCCAATATTGGGTTATCCGGCAACAATTGTCGGCGTACCTAAAGAGCTTCAAAACGAGTTAAATCAGTTGATAAATGATGGTGAGACGTATGATATTAATGTGAAATGCTATAATAACGGTGTTTATGAGATTGAAATACCAATTTAAGATAGCTTTCGGAAGAAAGTGTTGAAGTGTGAAGGGTTTCTTTATTTTTATATGAAATTCGAATTATGAATCATTTAAGTTTTCTTTATTGTATTGTTTTCATTAATTGACCCAATAGATTTAGTATTTCGTATGTTCTAGTGGAGTTATTACCTGAAAATTGAGAGGCTGAATTGAAAATTAGAACAGTTCTGGTTAATCCTTCTCCTCGTTTCCATTCGACACAAGATCCCCGATCTGTCATGACCAGATTTACCGAAAATTCAATGTAAGTTCGTTTTAATTTTTAGTTATTGAGTGGGATGTTAGATTTATTGCATTTTCCCGGTTATAAAAATTATAGTCTAATCAATATTGGGAAAAATTATTAATGGCCTTAATTGGAGGCTGTTATAGGATATTTTATTTTTACGATCGTTCATAACAATTCTAGAAATTTTGATAAATTTAGGTTTCACTTAATAATGTCGTGAATTGAAGGATTTCAGGAAACGTTGGCTTCCTCAAAGTGATCAAATTAAAATGATTCGTACACTTTCTTATCCAGCGATATAAATTTGTTGATTCGCTATTTCCCTGTCGATTAATTTTTGAGGTTTTACTCAAACGATACAAAGTGTGAGCGTTTATTTTCAGCAGAAAAATCGTTTATTTTTGTTGAAACATCCTGAATTATGAGGAATTCCACCAAAAGTACGTAAAACAGCAATTTTCTTGAATTATAATAAACGGAACAGGTTAAAGATAACGGGTATATCCGGTGTGATTAATAATTGAAAAAATATACCTTTGCATCACTTTATTTTGATTGTTTAACATACATAGTGATTGTCCATAAATATGTAGACTTAACATCGTTAAAAATTGTAAAATAGCAACTATGAATAATTTAATTTTCTTTTTTAAACATTTGCAATAAAAGGAATTTTCACTAACGGTAACATATAATAATAATCATCAAATATATATGTTTTTATACAATATTTGTTAATATATCACAGCAAATACATTTAAAAATATACGTTAAACAAGCGTATTGTCGTAAAATTGGTCGTTAATCCTGGTCCACTATTTGTTTAATTTTATCTTGGATATTATTGAATATAAAAATGCTTTCGGTTTTGTTTTCAATAATTATAATAAATACCTTGATATTTAAAGCGAAATCAATAAAAAAAAATTAAGAAATATTGTGGCCTAATTCGTTGTTTATCTATCTGTTTCACTTGATTCTAATTATGCCGGTTTATTTCGAATGCACCAAATTTAGGAATTCTTCGCGTGTTTTGGGATCATCCCGAAAGACTCCCAACATTGTCGATGTTACCGTTTTACTATTGATCTTCTGTACGCCCCGCATTACCATACACATATGTCTATAAATTCAAATATAACAATCAATATTCGGTTTGATTGAAACTAAAATAACTTACACTCCTTCGACAACAACGGCCACACCAGCAGGTTGGACAGCTTTCGTTACAGCAACAGCAATCTGTTTTGTTAAGCGTTCTTGTACTTGTAAACGTCTTGAATAAATTTCAACAATACGTGCCAATTTACTTAAACCGAGTATTTTACCACATGGTAAATACCCAATCGATACTTTACCATAGAACGGTACTAGATGGTGTTCACACATTGAGAACATCTCGATGTCTTTTACGACAACCATTTCATCGTGGTCTTCATCGAAAATTGCATCATTTAATACCTCTGTAAAGAAAACAAAACCAATTGATTTTCTGTTGAATTAAATCGAGGACTAAAAGCAGAATTGTGTTATTAGAGTGATAAATTAACGCAAATATGATTAATTTGGTGTGTTACATTTGAAATGTGTGAACGTGCTGAAAGGTTTTTTGCTCGTCTATCTACAAAAGAAAATCAATCTTGGATGAAATAAAATAAAATCAGTATTTAAGACTTTCAAATGCTTCCAGCGTATTGTCAAGTAATTTAATGCAGTGAATTGGGGGAGGCAAGTGGATTTTCTTCCAGCTTCTCTACGATGCGGAACATATTCCCGATATAAATCAATATAATTCCATTTTTACAACACTAACCAATTTGAATTCGATAAATTTATTATTATTCCACATTAGATAAGTGGTAAATTCGGAAAATATCGATGATAAATGTATAATTTTTTATCCTCGTAGTCGATAAGCGGCTCCCTAGAGATGCTGATATTACATTATAGTCCTTTATAGAGATGCAGTGGAGCTTTTAAGGATCGGAAACCGCTATTTCTGATTTTCTTACACGAGTGTTGGTGAGAGCAAAAGCATAATCATCCACTACAATAATCAGATTAAAGTTTCTTAATGATCCTTCAAATGGAATGACAAGATTTATGATTAATCTCTTGATCCAACAAGACAATTATACTCTTGTTCTTGTTATAATACGCAGAAAACGAGCAAAAATTCAGTAACAATAGGGTGAAAAAAGGGAGTTTTATTGATAGTTTCAAGATAATCAACTTCGACCGGAAATTAATACCCTTTCTACAGGTTTCATTCAATCATCTCTGTATACATGTTGTCGTATTATCATCACTCTATTACACCCGACTGTCTCATTCAACAGGTATAACGAAATTAAGGGAGTAAATTGAGTATGAAAGCCGAGTGATTTCTAGTTGAATATAGAGAGTAGAATGATTAACTTAATTTTCTTTATATTGCTATAGTAGAAAATCAAAAGAGAATAAATGTATATATTCGGTATACGTATGTATTAGAGAATTGGATGGACCATCATTGAGTATTGTCGTCATGGTAACAACACGTGCTTTCAAGAGATTCTCTATCATCGTAATAAATTGTTGATTTTGATTGAGAGAGACTTTTGACTGGATATTAATCATAAAATGTAATGGAAATTTAATTTTTATGACCGATATTTTCCATTAAAATAAAAATCGTAAATACTAGTATATTTTAACGACAAAAATAATAAACAACAATAACAATAGAAACTTCCGATAACCCCTGTATGGATCAGTACGAATCAACTAAATATTTCGCAACCGAATTTTGTATTTACCGTCACGAACAAAATCCTCATTGATAAGAGAAGTTGTTACAATTGTTTAACTTACCTTCAAGGCTTTGATCGTAGCCTTTAGTGAAGAATAGCATAGCCTTGGCGGCCCTTTCTGGTGTTTTAATTAAACCAGGACGGTCTGGATTCTCACCCAAAGAGCCCAGCAACAGTCTATAAGAACGGGACATCTCCGGCAGTAGGGCTTCGCGAGTTGGCGGATTATGGTCCAATTCCAAATCATGATGAAAGGTGCACTTTTCGTGACCTGTTGCAGACACAGAAAAGAAAACAATAGAATCAATTGAATAAATAAACATTTACATTAAAACAACCTTCATTAATTGCCTTTCGGTTTTTAATTTATGTAACTTCCTACCTATCTAAAGATATAATTAATAGTTCACCTTGCTCTCGTTATCTATTCATCGATCTTTTTACTTTAGAGTAGATTTTTTTACAACTCATTAACAAAAGAATTGATTTTTCGTTTTCGGAAAATTACCTGGTGTGGTGGATGTTCTTGGTGTTTTCGGTGTACCAGGCACTTCAACATCGGTAATTTCGTAATTTTCGGAGCATGTACGCGCCAAAATCGGTTTCGGTTTCTTACCGGTTTTAGTCGTTTTACTAATACCATTAACGAGATCACTGTTTGATGTCATGTTATTTTAATTTGAATTTAGTTGTATGAAAGAATAAATAAAACGAAACGATGAGAATCGCGCTTGAAACGTGCCGATTACAGCTACTGCGACTACTACTACCTTTCACCGTGTCAAGTGCAAAACTGAATAGTCCGCCGTTCGAGGGAATGTTGATTTTATAGCAGCAATCTGAAAGGAACTTGCTGGGGAAGTTTCTTTGTGGGATTTTTACACGAACGTCACAAATATGAGGACAATTACGAATGATTATATGTTAAAGGTAAGTGGATATTAATTCTCAGCGCTTTTACCGATAATTATTGAATGAACAGAAACGTAATTGTACACATTTTCTCTAATCTATTTCTAATTAAATAAAAACAACGAGATCTTTTGATGTTATCAAAATCTGACCCATGTTGAAATTGAGAAACTCTACATGTTATTTGTAATTAAATTGTGTATTGCTACACACAATAAATGACGGATGAATGTCTAATGAGAGAGTCGTTCTTTAATTTGCAAATTTCAAAATCCTGGAGAATTTTTATGAATTCCAATCAAGACAATTACTTTCATGTAAATCAATGCCACGCGTTTTCCAAACAAACAAAAAATCTTATAAAAACGCTTGTAATTATAAATTATTTTTCCATTAAACGCGTGATCGATTAATTGTTTTTTAATTAAAACCGGACGGCAATTAAGTATGTGTAAATTTCAAAGAATCAGTTTTGGTGACGCTGTCGTCATGGGTTTTCAATCATTTTAGAAAGAAAAACCGCTACCGATTGGGGATTTTCAACAAATTTCCAAATCAACAGCCCCGTAATGATTGATAGATTCTAAGAAATTTCCGTTTTAGAAATGTAAAATAAATAAAACAACTTGCCATTTTTGGTTTTGCATAAACAAGCTAATTGTGCCTCTTCAGATATTCCATTGGTGGCTAGTTCTTTCATTTTGGTGGTTGATTTTTATAACTGGTTTGTTGTTGTTGTTGTCGATGATGACCAATTAAAACAAGAGCCCTCACTTTAGCAAAATCGACAAGGATCAAGAGAAATTCAGACTAATTCACGTGTCTTGTTCGATAACAACAACAATAATAATACAAATGAAAAAGAACCAACAATCGATTAGGTATCGAAATCAACAATCTATCAAAGACAAACAACTGTGTTGTAGTTTTACATGATCGTCTATTATATTTCTCTCTATTTGTGACGTCACGACATTGATTAACTCCTCCCTTTTCTAATTTTTTACCATTATCCTTGCTTTTTATTCTTTTGCATTGTTCTTGTACGAATAAAAACATTAACTGAATCTGTTCTAATACGATTTGAACAGGTAGATCCGGTAAAAAAGAATGCCAAAATGAAATTAGATTAGAAGATGAAGCAATCTGGATAAATCTATCGTCACATAAAAAGAACATGAAGTCATGCAAGATCAAATTAATTTCTCACACTGTTACAATAATTCATATTTTTTATACTATTTGAATATTTATTTGAGATAAAACTAGTAGCTATAAAACAAAACCAGAGGCATACTGGGAAAGAGACAGTTTCTTTAATTGTAGACAGTGGAAATTCAGTTTTCAAATTCATTTTCTTCACTAATTAAGAAACCTATGAAGAAAATTTGCAAAGAAAAACTTCATAACAATAATTGTCGAATTTATCAAAAAATTATTGGTTGTTTACAAGTAGAACTTCAAAAAAGCTTGTCCGGTTATCTCTACAGGTTGATAATGAGAAAAACATGTTTTTTTCCTACAGAATCTTAATTGAACTCTTGCATCGTACAAAAATGCTAATTTGAATGATAATGAAATTCCAAGTTTTTCTATTGAATTCCTATATTTTAGCGTTCTATACAGTAATCGACGAATTTATCGAGCTATTGCAGGAAACGTCTTCAATAATGTTGCGTTTTCTATTAGACCAACTGTACATTTAAAGACTCGTCAAATGTACAAATAAACCTGCGTCATCAGTCTATAAAGTATACGAACTGGATTGTAGTTTAGATGGTTGTTTCGTTTAGAAGGACTGCAAAATTGTGGGATTTCTGGGAGCTTAAGTCACGAGCTGCCACTGGCGGCGGCATTGATTAACTCCTTTTCTAATTTTTTACCATTATCCTTGCTTTTTATTCTTTTGCATTGTTCTTACAATACAATATAATAAAAACCTTATTACGAATTTAATTTGCTCAAATTTAAGCGAGTAGATCCGGTAAAAAATTAGCTTAGAGAATGAAGTAATCTTAATAAATCTATCGTCACACCACAAACCCAAAATCGAAATAATTCCCCATATTATTGGAATAATTTAGCGCCAGAAGTGCGTCTTGCGTTTAAACTCCAATGCAGAAGGCCAGTTTTGAATCAAATTAATTTCAATATTAAAAATGAGTCAGTTGGCGAGGTTACACACATATTTTGCAATTGATTTTATTTAGACAGAGAAAAAAATAACCTTGATAGTAGAATTTTAATGAAAATTATGATTTTTTAGTCATAATTTCAACGATTCAAATTCACTTATTAATTAAATAATTAAAGAAAACAAGAACTATAAATTTGCCGCATGATCACTATGCAAGACAGTAAGATCCTGTGTTTAATCAGAGCGTAAAATGATCGAAAATTCGCTTTTTATTTTGTGGAATCTCGATTAATTCAATTTACTGGAAATTGATTATGATCAATGCCAATAATCGCTAACGGCTATAATCTAGTCGAAAGACTTGTAGCAATTAAATTGACGGACAGGGAAATGGAAATTACTACGGAGTAAATATATAGAATAAAATGTGTGAAGAATAAGAAATTCCTCATTTACTAATAATAAAAACATTAAATTTTATAATATACACAGATAGTTTCGAAATGTATATAATTTAGGTAATTGCAAAATAAGAATTAGAACTAATCAGGTAAATATTTGTCTATAATAAACGTATCAATTATGCTGGATGTAATGCCCGTAATGTCGTTAATTTATCACGTGAATTCCATAAAGCATATAATAACGATACACTAAGACCAATAGCACCGCCTATACCACACTTTTTCAAACCGGCTACAAATAATCAAAATTATCATCAATTTTAATTCGTATTATTTTAAATAATTACCAGTAGATTTGTACAGGCAGCCTGTAGCTGTGGCTGCAGCGATTGTATTTAAATCATCATCAGCCCCTCGCATCCACGATAAGAATACACCGAAAGCTGAATAAATCACAGCAATAGACCCGAACGTATTTGCGGTAGCACTACCTTTCTTCATTATATGATTTAATATCCTACAAAAAATCGAAATTTACTACAATTTGTTTATATTTGAAAAACTATTCGTCTGACTGTGTTCGTCTAACTTTACTCGTTTCTCCAGCCAACATTGTAGATTGTAGGCCTCTATAAAAACCGGCTGCACCACCTAACGAAGCGCCCAACATACAAGAACCACCAATTTGACCGAAAGCCAATTCGAAACGACCACGTTGTTTATTCGCACCATCCAAGAATATAAATTCCGGTTGTGATTGTGGTAGATAGTTCGGATCGTAATTTAAATACGGCGATGAGAACGACTTGAAACTACCTGGAAATTTGCCGAAATTTTTCATCATATAACCTCAAAAATGGCAAATCCGTTTTAAACTGACCTGTGTTTTGGTATAAATTGCCATAGTTTGATGCGTAATTATCACCATCTTGCGAACTAGACATTTTCAATATATTTGATAATTATTTCGGCTAAATTTTCGTTTTTTTTAGATGATTTATTGAATTTTTCTAATAGAAAAACGGAAAATTGACAGGTTATGGAAGAAATGTGATAATTTGAAGGGCACGATACTGCGCAGGCGCCAGGCAGGGTTGTCAGATTGCAAAATTTGAAAAATTCATGTATCTTAATGACGTCACAACTAAATCAGTAGGAATTTTATAAATTATTTTATAAACAATTTCAATCAATCAATTTTAAACAATAAACTGATAATTTTTCTGTAATAAATAACTGAAGATCAAATTTTAGAAACAAAAGTACATTTTAATGTCACTGGATTTTCAAAAAAGCGCGGTAATTTCAAAATTAAAACCAAGGAATTTAGATTAAAATTGCAATATCACTAGATTAAATGAACTTCTGCTTGATTAATAAATGGAAGTTTATTACGTCTTCTTTGGATTTTTTTAAGAAAATTGTGTCAATTATTATTGTTAGTAGATGTATAAAAATCTTGCGTTCGTCTATGCAATTAATCCAATAAATAAATATTTAAAGAAGTTTGCGACAAAATTGACACCACAGATGCGGTAAGTGGTCTGTGATTGATAATTTTTGTCTGTATCAATTTAATGTGTTGCCTATCTTGTTGAAACTGGAGAAAATACTATCTATAGATTTAACAGATCTATGAGACCTATAGTACAAATTCATTTGGCAATACTGCATTTAAGTTCTAAACTGAATGTAGCGCAAACTAATTAAAATTTTATAAATCACGATAGAAATCAAATTTATCAATTTATTACTGTATACGAGTATTATTATCTAAGACAAAGTTTTAAATTACTGTAAACAATGATTATAGTGAGTTATTTTATTAGATTCAAAATTTTACAATTGTATTGTTGGTTGCATAACACAGGTGTCACTGTGCCATGTTGACAATGAGGTAGTAGAGTGCGCATCCCCTATACTCTTAAAGACCAATTTGGTCCTC